>JADRCC010481460.1:0-15264 GCA_019843855.1 Hylomyscus alleni
AAAAAAAAAAGGTGTTAAGAAGCACCATGGGGACTGAGTGGACCCCGCAAATAACAGAAGGAAAAGCCACATCTTCAGTAGTTACACAGTTGCCCAGCAAGTACAAAACCCTGCGTTTCCCCTCCACCCACAAAGGACTGCAGATTAATTAAAATGAAATTTGCTTTTTGAAACTTGCATAAGTCAGAGGTATACAGCTAAAGTCAAGACCTATTTACTGTACATGCCCTGAGAGAATACTACTCCAAGAGTCCCCATTTTCTGAATTTTGAGAGCAGTTTTTGTTGTCCCCAAGAATGCACTTTCCTAACCTCAGTCTCACTCTGCGTCTTTATGTGACACCTGTTTTAGATGCCATCTTTGGTGTTGAAATAAAGAAAGAGAGAAATAGAATTATCAACTCAGATTCTGAGGTAGCTAATAATAGGTATTATTATTGTCTGAGTTCCAAAACACTTCTGCATGTGCTCATCAAACTTTGATGTCTCATTTCCATTTTACAGATAGAGAAACTAAGGCTTAATGACATTCGGTGATCCACAAAGGTCAAAGGCTCTGGGCATTCAGAGCTCAGTCTCTGTCTTTAAGAAGGGCTTCTCTCCTTTCACCTTGTCAAGTCTGAAGTATTGAATTCCTGGGAAACCCTACATGGCAGCATTCATGCCCACACCTTCAGAGGCAAAAGTCACACTCTCCCTTTGCTCACAGTTGGAACAGGGACCTGCAGGGCAGTTTCTCTTGCACTCATTGATCACATACAGATGGGGCATTAAGCCCATTCAAAACGATGCCCTGTCCAAACCTGCCCCTGTGAGTGTGACTCTATACTGTTTTTGTGCAAATATAATTAAAGATCTCCGGGTAAGCTCATTCTAGATTTGAGCTGGGTTCTGAATAATAAGCTGAACATTGTTGCCAACAGTATTAAAGGGAGCAAAGCACACAGATGTCACATAAGGATGGAGACAGAGTGGAGTTAGGAGTGTGCATGCTTAGAGACGACAAAAACTGCTCACAAAATCCGCAATACAGGGATACAAAATACTTGGCATGAGTCCATCCTCAGAATGTCGACACCAAGTGGGGCTTGACTTTGGTTTTTGTACCTCTAACTCATAAAAAAATTCAGAATAGATTTTTATTTTAATTATTTTACTGTACTTTATGAAGAGAGGGGAAACATAGTTTTTTTTGTACATGGTAAGTAAGGGTGCTACTACTAAGATATATTCTCAATGGCAATCTCTTTTTTCATAAGTCAGGTGTGTCAATTTATTATGAAATTTGATACAGTTTGGTTCTCGTTCTCTTCTTGAAACCACAGAAGAAAGAATAGCCCACAAACGTCAGAATTTAGCTACACTTTTAATAAAGAAAGTAGGAAACATAGGGAGACGACAAGAAGGCAGTGATACAAAAAAGTAATGAGGCAAAGCCATTAGTAGAAACCCACTTTTTCCCCACTAATGATCCTGTTTGCCTCTTGTCTCTCCCCTGTAGTCTGAGAAATATGTTTCAGTGAAGTTCAGTAGAACTACTAGTCCTTTGAACTACTAATTAGTTATGCAATCCTGGAAAAGTCACTTAACTTATTAGAACCTCATCTATTAAATCAATGCACTGGGGACCTTGGCCAGCTTTTGAGTTTGATGTTTGGCTTCCATTTTTTTTCTCTGCATTGCAAATAGACTTTTTCTCATATATCTTTTTTCCATTTTTATTAGATATTTTCTTTATTTATATTTCAAATGTTATCCCCTTTCCTGGTTTCCCCTCTGAAAACCCCCTATCCCCTCTCCCTACTCCTGCTCACCAACCCATACTCTCCTACTTCCTGGCCCTGGCATTCCCCTATACTGGGGCATCAAGCCTTCTCAGGACCAAGAGCCTCTCCTTCCATTGATGATCGACTAGGCTATCCTCTGCTACACATGCAACTGGAGCCGTGAGTCCCACCCTGTGTATTCTTTGGTTGGCGGTTTAGTCCAGGGAAGCTCTGGGGGTACTAGTTAGTTCATATTGTTTATCCTCCTATGGGGCTGCAAACCCCTTACCTGAGGACCCAGCAATATCACTCCTGGGCATATACCCAGAAGATGCTCCAACATGTAATAAGGATACATGCTCCACTATGTTCGTAGCAGCTTTATTTATAATAGCCAGAAGCTAGAAAGAACCAGAAAATGTGGTACATTTACACAATGGAGCATTACCCAGCAATTAAAAACAATGAATTCATGAAATTCGTAGGCAAATGGATGGAACTAGGAAATATTATCCTGAGTGAGGTAACCCCGTTACAAAAGAACACACAAGCTATGCACTCACTAATATATCTTAATTATGCTTTCCTCATTTCACATCCAGATCCAAGATCTTCTCTTCTCTTCACATCCAGATCCATACCCTTTCTGTCTCTCATTAGAAAACAAATAGCCTTTTAAGTAGTAACAATAAAATAAAGATAAAATGAAAACTAACACATTGGATTCGATAGAACAAATAGAAGGAAAAGAGCCCAAGAGAAGGCACAAGAAATAAAGACTCACTCATTAAAGAATCTTATGAAAACACTAAACTGGGAGTCATTATATATATGCAGAGCACATGGTGTAGACCAGTGCAGGTCCTGTGCTTGATGTTTCAATCCCTGTGAGTTCATATGTTGTCATGAACACTTTTCGAAACAGCAGTTTATGAGGCAAAAGCTTCAGGGAAGTAGTCTCCTGCAACCCCTAACTCAGAGGTTGCCCAGATATGTCCTCGCTATAGTCTCACGTGCTAGGTGTCCTCCAAGATAAACGTTGCTCTCTGACCTCCACCAAAGTTCCAACGTCTTAGCCAAACCCTGGCTTGGAATTTCTTGCAGACAATGTTACACATTCAGACTAATTACCTCTGGCTTTGTTAGAAAGATATTGAGTGGGGTAGGGCATTGACTAGCCCAAAAGATTAGCATAGTGGGTCTTTACCTTGATGGGCGGGACCTTGAGCAGAGTGTGTGTGTGAGAGAGACAGTGTGCAACAGTCAGCATTCAAGACTGGAGATTCGAGATTCAAGTCTCTGCCCTCCTGGCTGGCTCACCCGCAGCCCCCTGGGACTCTGGCCAGGCCCACGCAGGCCCGAGTCTGCTGCACCAGTACTGAGGAGATGGCTGCTGTTTTAGATGGCCTCAGATGTACCCTGACCGCTGAGCTGCCAGATTTTTCATTTTTCTTTTATTATAACTGTAAAAGTCTGATGCCATTTTTGAGAAATACATTCAGATCCTGCACTTGCGTCTGCCATTATTTCTTGACTGATGCCTTGCCGACCTGTACCAGGACCCTGTTCCCCCATGGGTTGAGGGAGACCCAGACTGGCCGTCCCGTGGCAATATGTGCTTTAATCATGTGGAATTAGAGGGCCCTATTTTCTTGGAGTCTTCCATTCCCTCTGGCTCTTACACTCTTTCTGCTCTTCTGCAGGGTTCCCTATACCCTGAGTGGGCAGAGATGGGAATGGATTTGATGGAGACATTCATTTGAGGCTCAGTGTTCACAGGTCTCTCATACTACTTTGCATAAGGTTTGTTTGTAGGTTTGTGTATTTTTCCCCTCTGCTTCAGGAGGGTCAAAGCACTGATCTACGAGTCTACCTTAATGTCATTAGGAGTTATTTGATTGCTACATTTTATCTTTATATTTAGAATAGTAGTATTTGGGTTTACCACAGGTCCCTGGGTTATCTAGTCTCTTGTTTTTTGGTCACTCATGCAGTGTCAGGTATGGGTTCCATCTTGTGGAGGGAGCCTTAAGTCAAATCAAATATTCGTTGATTACTTCCGCAAGATTTGTGCCACCACTGCCGTAGAAGATCTTGCAGGCAGGACACCATTGTAGATATGAGTTTATATATGACTTGGTAGTATGCAGAGTACCTTCCGAAGAAAAGACATTAGCTAGCATAGTATGTAGGTTTAGAGGCTCTGTGTAGGCACAAGCTTAGTATCTCCATGTTCAATGAATAATGTAGGTGTTTTCAGCAGTAGAACCTTGCAGTCAGCTTGTGGAGAGCAACCTATATAGTCTCAGCAACCACCTAGATTGTTTGGGGATTCCAATGGGACACCTTTGGCCAGCAAGTCAACTCAATGTAAGTGAATCCGTTTGGTCATAAAATATGGCCAATTGGGCTTTGTCTCCCTATTATGTGGCAATTTCATTTAGATCACCTTTATATATGTAAAATATGTAAATCGTAGAAAGCTTCTACTGTGTTAGATTTCCACACTACCACCAAATGTCCCCTAGTTTTAGCTGTCTGCATATTTCCTTTCACATTCTGTTTCTCACCTTCCCCTCCCCACTTGGTCATCCCATTCCTGTCCTCCCCATGCATCTACAACTATTTTATTTCCCTTTCTAGAGAAATCTCTCTGTCTGCCCTAGTCCCTTACTCTACACCTAACATTGTAAGATGATTACCATTAATTTGGCAGCTAATATCTAGGAATAAATGAATATGTACGGTAATAGTCTTTCTGGGTCTGAAATACCTCACTTGGGATGCTTCTTTCTAGGTCCATCCATTAACCTGAAAAATTCCATGATGTCATTTTATTTTTAACAGCTGAGCTATACTCCATTGTAAAAAAGTATCACATTTTCTTTATCCGATGATGTGCTAAGGGCATCTATGCTGTTTTTACTTTCTAACTATTCAGCATAGAGTATCAGTGAACATGGTTCAACTCATTTCTTAGTGACGGAATGAAGTGTGTTTTGGGTATATGCCCAAGAGTGATATAGATGGATCTTGAGGTAGATCAGGTTCTAACATTCTGAGAAACTGCCACATTGATTTCCATCGTGGCTGTATAAATTTGCACTCTCAGCAGCAAAGGATGAGTGTTCCCTTTGCTCCACATCCTCACTAGCATGAGCTGTCATTTGTTTAATTGATCTTAACTATTCTAATGGGAGTAAGATGGAGTATCAAAGTAGTTTTTGCTGTGTATTTCCCTTATGGCTAAGGATGTTGAACATTTCTTTAAGTGTTTCTCAGTCATTTGATTTTCATCTTTTGAGTAATCTGTTTAGATCTATACCCTGACACAGTCATTCAGACGAAGTTGCAGACCACAAAAAGGGAAAGAGTTTTACCATACTACACATCTGATAGAGGGCTAATAGCCAGAATACACAAATATTTTGTATTCTTATTTGTATTTGAAGGTATGTTGCATCAACATGGCCATTCACCTTGGAAAAGAAGACTACCAATAGAACTTAGGTTGTAGGACCACAGTGGATATATGTAAAATTTGTATCTTTCTTTCTAGAGGTGTAAACAGAGTATTTTAAGTATTTTTATTGAGTAATTATCATCATATCTACTTTAAGGATTACCAAATTGGTTAAAGGAATGAGATGTATAAACTGTTTCTTGGGAGGTGCATAATAGTTTCTCGGAAATGTCTTTTTTTTCTGTCATTAAACTTGCACATTTACTTCAATTCTTTAGAAGGAGTTTATCAAAAAGTTGATTCAAGTTTCATTCATTTCAAGTCACTGACGTGCAAGACTCAATCTCATTTTAAGTATTTCCACTTAAGGTTTCTCATACTTGATCATTTTTTGGGTTATTGTACATGTCATCAGTGGACAAGGGCCTGTGAGTTATAGCTCCTTTCATTTGAGAAGAAAGTAGAGTGGTTATGTGTACTTTCTTTCAATCCATGCCTTTAACAAGTCTCATCTCATTTACATCCCAATTTGAAAACCTCTGGACCAATATTCTAACTTCAGCTTGCTAGAAATCATTCACTGACATTGACAAATCCAAATATTAGCCATTTCTAACTAAGTTTTAGAACGAGATTTTTTTATGTAACAAATTTGGAGGAATTTATGTTCTTCATTTTTACTAGACTGTATCACACTCATGCAAGCGGCACAGGCTTCATTTCAATCTGTCCTACCATTGTTTGTAAATAATACCTCGGGGAGATTAAGTATTCTTAGTTTGAGACATGGAGAACCTCCATTCAAATGAAGGAGAGGACTACTTCTCCCCTCAGCACTCCTTACTTGCCTGCAGTTCTCTGTGTAGGGTGAGGCCTCCTGAGCTTTCGTAAGCCCACATTAGTGTTTCTATTGCTGCCCTAGTTGAGCCCATATTTAGGCAGCCTTGTTGATGAAACTTTGTGGGAGAAATAGTCTTTCTTACAGAAGAGCCCGTCAATTGGTCATCCAATACCAAATGGTCAGCTTTGAAAACCTTCACACAAGTCTGTGTGTATGTATGTATGTGTGTGTGTTGTGGGTGCATGGGTATGTAACAACAATAATGAAAGAAGAGATCTTGTATTTGAAAGAGATCAAGGAATTATACATGAGAGAGTTGGAGGAAAGAAAGAGAGGAAGGAAACAATGTAATTATATTGTAATCTCAACAAATGAAAAAGCTAAAAAAGAAAAATGAAAAAGAAGGAAAGAAGATGCGGTGGCTGGAGAGATAACTCTGGTTAAAAGCTGTTACTATTCTCTCTTCTTTTCTTTCTTTCTTTCTTTCTTTCTTTCTTTCTTTCTTTCTTTCTTTCCTATTTATTTATTTTTTTACATCCTAATAACTGCTTCCCCTCCCCTTCTCATCTGAGAGGGTTCCCCCTTGTATCTTCCCACTTTGGCATATCAAGTCTCTGCAGGGTTAGGCACATCCTCTCCCACTGACGCCTGACAATACAACCCTGTTAGGAAATGGACTCCACAGACAGGCAGCAGTAACAAGCCCTGTGTGGCCTTGATGGAAACAGAGTGACATGGTTCCTGCCCCTGGGACAGAGCCCAGGTGTGAGCCTCCAGCAGTGTCGATAGCTTCTGAGAGCATAAAGTTTGTTTATATAATAATGTATATGTTTTCTGGAACCAGTTCTAGCATTGGAGGACTCTTCTGAGGAATATCCTACCTGTTAAATGACCCAATGATAATTAGAACCAGCAGGAGACCAGGAGTAAAGGATGTGGTTATGTCTCCACAAAATGGTAAACACTGGGACCTTTTGGACAGCCCTTAAGGCTACAGGAAAGAACTCTAAATATATGAGTTTGAAAATATATAATTTCTCAACTATGCAAAAAATAAAGATGCAATATGAATTATATGAGGGGCTTCATGAATCTCAAGGAGCAAATGCAGCTGCACTGTGAGCCAACTTGTCAGAAAAGTATTAAGGAAGGAGATAAAGAGATTTTGGGAGTGGTGATTGTTGGAGATCCCACCCAGCCAAGTTTTTTGTTTATGCTCAGGATCAACTGAGGACAAAGCATGACTAGGCTCAGGAGAGGCAGAAATGGTAATGTCAGGGAAGGGTCCCACCCAACTAGCTCAGTATCTGTGCTTAACAAGGGCAGACTGATCACTGAACTCTTCTGTAAGGTTAAGAAAAAAATGTATGCTTGTTGTCTCCTAAGAATCAAATTGCTGGGATCAAGCTCTATCCCATCCCATCAATGTATCCTTTTTTTTTTGTTGTTTTGTTTTTGTTTTGAGACAGTAGAACTGGATACCCTGGAACTCACCTTGAGCAGCAGGCTGGTGTCAAGTTGAGTTACAGGTATATATGGTGTTATTTTTAATAATACTACTTCAATATCTAAAATTAGAACCCAGAAGGGAGTACTCACAAATTGTTAGCATACTTCTAAATACACAGTAGATGTATTGTAGTGTTAGCTATACCAGCACTGAAGATGCCAACACTCTCTTAAATGTCATTACAAAAAAAGGCACATTATCAGAAGAAAAGGTCAAATGGCGATACATATAGTCAAGGCAACAATTTTATAGGATGGCCATGCAAGAAAACTTTACTATCACCGATTCCTAATTCTAGGTTTCCCAAGTAGTATATCTCACCTAAATGTACTACAATAAAAAATATAAAATAATTAATTCCCCAGTCCATAGTAGGAATCAAAACCAATGAGGAGAAAGCTTTCAGAGTAAAAAAAAAAATCATTGAAAATATGAATAAATCATAACTGAATTTTGCTATTAATTAACCATTCCACTCAAAGACCTCTCTTGGGTAGAAACAGTAGAGGCTTAAGATTCATAAAATCTTAAAAGTTCAGAAGGTTCAGATTTCTATTCTATGCTCGTTATAATCCTCATTTCAGTCATTCTACTGAAAATTGTGTTCAAAATACCTGCTTTGTTAAACATGAATTAAATGGAAATTTAAAATCTATTTTCCTAATAGAGGTCACCCAGCTCTTCCTGCAAGGGCCCAGAGAGTAAATACTTTAGATTTGAGAACTATATGTCATCTATCAACTGTTTATGTCTACTTTGGTAACTGAATGCTTAGAGCCCGGGGGTAAGTACCACTGATCCTCAGTCAGTGGTACTTACTTTGAGACACCACTGAGTCACACGAGACCCAGATCGATGCGAAAGCAAGAGGTTTATTTTCCATCAAGTCGGGGTCAACCTTCAATCCCTCTAGGTGAGTAATGAGAAGGTGACCCCGAATGGCTACAAATGTAATTTTTATACTTTTTAGGGCACAGGTTACATCATTAAGGTTACAGTGCAAACTTACTTCTTAAGCATATTTACCTTTAAATCTATTGGCTAGCAAGCATGACATGCATTTGAACTCTACCTGGGACTTTCTAGTGGGTCAGGTGACTATTAGTCAGTAAATTCTGAGAATTTTTTTACTCAAGAATGTTCCTCTGGGTGGAGAATGGAACTTAGCCTAGCCTTGACCCCAGGTGGGGGGGGGAAGCTGTAAGGAGGGTGTAGGACTGGACAAAGGCCCTAGGATCCCTCAGGATGTAGTCAACTAGTCAACTGGTTTTCATTTATGGATCCGTCTTCCTACATCTAATTTGGAAGTTTGGAGGTGGAGTTTTGCCACGGACGGGGTTTCTGTGATGTCCCCTTGATTCGATTCAAGGGATTCAGTGGGTAACAGACAGACATGACACAAAAAGTGTAGGATCTGAATGTATTTCTTAAAAATGGCATCAGACTTTTACAGCCATTGCAAAAGAGAAATAAAAAATCTAGCAGCTCAGTAGTAGAGGTACATCTGAGGCCATCTAAAGTAGCAGCCATCTCCTCTGAACTGGTGCATCACCCCTGGGCTCTAAGCATGCTAGGGCCGCATGGGCCAGGCTGGAGTGTGGGGGGGTCGGTCTGCGGGTACACCAGCCAGGAGGACAGAGACTCAAATCTCAAATGCTCAATGCTGTCTCTAGAATGCTGAATGCTGACTACTACAAACTGTGTCATACACAGACACTCAGCTCAAGGTCCCACCCATCCTTAGTAAAACGCCCACTATGCTAATCTTTTGGGCAAGTAGAGACAAATTTCTTGCTAATTCCTAGGAGTGGTTCAGCTGCAGTACTTGACTGAGAATGAGGATTCTACTTGACCTTGCCCTGGGCTAAGTCTCCCAGGCTGTAAACTTCAATGCCCTATTCCCTTCATTATTTCTCTAACAATGCCAGGGGCAATTAGTCTGGATGGGTAACATTCTTTACGAAATCCCAGGTCAAGGTTTGGCTAAGATGTTGGAACACTGGTAAAGGTCAGAGAGCAATGTCAGATTTTGTCTAGCTATTAGTAAATCATATCTTGATGGGCACCTAGCACGTGAGTTCACAAGGACATATTTAGGCTACCTCTGAGTTAGGGGTGCCAGGAGACATTGTAGAGGCAGGAGACTGGCTTCCTTGAAGCTTTCGCCTCAAACTGCTGTCACGCAAAGTGTGCGTGGCAAAGTTTGATCCTGAAACAAAATCAGAATTTTAATGGAATTCATAAACATGTTTTGGGGATAGAGAGATACCTGATCAAGTAAAGTGTTTGTTGAGCAGAGTGAGGATATAAACTGAGATTCCTAGCACCCACATGGAAAGCTGGATCCAGAGGAATGTGCACTTAATCCCAATGTGGAGGATGCAGAGACAGGAGGTTCTCTGGGACTTGCTGGTCAGTTTCTTGAACTCCAGGTTCACTGAGAAACCCTGTCTGAAAAAGACAGACACTGATTGAAGGTATTTCCCTCTAGCTTCGGTGTATACACACACACATACACACCACCACCACTACTACCACCACCCCTACCAGCACCATCAGCACCACCATGCACAAGAATGCATGTGAAAAATCTTTGTACGTAAATCATAAGAATATTATCTTATCCCTAGAAAAAAATATACATATATATGTATGAATATATATTCATGCATAAATATATATGTATATGTGCATGTACATACACATACATGTATATATACACACATTTATATATAAATATGTATTCACTTTTTTATATCAGTTCATTTATGTATATATACATTAACAGTTCACTTTTTCTTTAATGCAGTTCTAGAAATCTATTTATTCTTATATAGCAAAGAAATAAGTTGTGTAGTTCTCTTCAAGGGTCAGCCTGCTCTGTAGGGGAATAGAAGCAATTGCAATTGGAAAAGCAAATATTCTTTCTTACCAAAGTTTTAAAATAGAAAAGTAGAGAAATAAAAACTTCATTAACAGCCAAAACTGAGCCTTGGATGCTCATTGATTTTGAAGGGACCAAATAGGTGGGAAAAATGAATGCATCAATCTTTCAGAATCAATGCATCTCTTTGCAAATGAAGCTAACTTTCAATTTCACCCTGTTTTCTCTTCATCCACCACAGAGACACCAGAAATCAGCCTTCTCTAAGTTAGGCTACATTAGGGTGCAAAGATTCTTGGTATATAGATTCTTAGCAAAATGACAACTACACTGTGAACTTTGGAGAATATAGCATAAGATCTGCAGAGAAGACTACTAAATAGATGGGAGGCAAACAGCTGTGAGCTGTCTCTTTCAGCACCTCACCTTCTGAGATGCTTAATAAAATAGCCCACAAAGCATTACACTCTCATCAATGCCAACCGGCATTTGTGGAGAGATAAATAAAGCTATTTTCCAAAATGGGAAATATTCTGGTGTGCCTGTATTGAAATGACAGTTTCTTTATGGAATAGAATGTGGGCAGGAACATACCAGCCAGGTAACTGCCCTTGTGCCTACTGCCAGTAGAAGGTCTATAATGAGATTCCAAATTAGATTGCTGAACCTCAAAGACAAGGTGCTTCACATCTGTGAGACGTTCAGCTTGACTTTCTAATGAGTTCACCGAGCAGAATGAACCACACTTGAAATCAAATCCTTTGCATGCAGGATGAAATAAGTGGGGATCAATCATAGTCAGAGAGATAGCGACTGCTCAGAATGTAATGATACACTGAGCTACAGGAAGAAAAGGTAGTGTGGGAAAAGAGTGCAAAAAAAGAGCCAGATCATGGCTAACACAGATGGACATCTTTTGGGCAGAGATAGAGCTGCATCTATTAGCTTGTAGAGGGGACACCTGACAAGGGTCGGGTGGCAAGAAGGACAAAAGATTCCCATTTTCTACCAAAAAAAAAAAAAAAAATCAAGTTGCCATAAACACTGCCAACTGCAGAAGTATTTTCTATTAGCTGGTGGCAGCCTTGGAGAACCAAACAAATAAACCTTCAGTAACAAAGTAGTTTACTTTTGCATGTACTTTAGATTCTATATAAAAGCTACTCCCAGCATCCCTGACTTCGAGCAAAGGCCTGGACAAGTCTGATGAATTTTCATCCCTGCAAGTGGCTAGAGCACCACAAAGGCATGCAGAGGCTCCCAGAATCCCATACTTGACTGCACAGGTAGTCACTCCAAGAACCCCTGACAAGCTGGTGTGGTCACCACTGCAATAAACCCACACCATTCGTCCCAGCCACACTGGCATGATTAGTGTTTCTGCCAGGACCAGGGTCCTCCCAAGGTAGGGATCAGCTGATGGAAATAATCAAGGATGCTCCAGGTGTGACCCTTTCTCAGAACCAATATTGTTACCTGCATCACTGTCTAGTGGGGAAATGTCACCAGAGGCCTCATTAACTGCAGACAGTAGAGAGAGTCACAGTGTAACTTCTGGCCTTTCCTCGGGATTTGAAGCTTATATTAGAGAGAGAAGAAAAGACAGATGTCATGACTTGTCTGTTTCTTTTTCATCCTGTAGCTGTCACTCACAGGGATCCAAACAGAATAAAGAGCAAAAAAGGAGGCTGGGTGAGTGGCCTGGCCTGAGAGGGTCAGGCTGATTTGTTGAAGTCATTGTTTTTACTGAAAAGGACAATGACCTGCTGTCTCTCTCCCCACCTTCCTTTTTAAGAATCTCTTTGACATGATGCAGCTATTTGGCTGTCAAGCCTCATCCATATCCTCCTCACAGACATTGTTCTGTGTCAGGGATGGGCAAGGCCTTACTGCTGGAAAGCTCAAGCTTTCCTACTGGAACCCTCTGGAATACGTTCTGGGAAGTCTTAGGGGAGCAAAGGAGTGTGTTTGATGGCCTCTGTTCCTAACTGTGTCTGTTAATGATAGCGTTCTGCTTTGAGGAGTGAGAGAGGCTACCCCAGTAGTGCTCCTTCCTCCCTGACCCTAATAGGTTTAAAGAAGTAGAGGAGAGTGGCATTTGGACAGCAGTTTTCAGATCTCCTTTCTTCTCTAACTTCATCTTTCCAAGCAGAGCAGGTACCCAGCTTGAGAGTAGAGTTGAACTAGGAATGATAAGAAAGACAGTTTGAGGTTAAAGTTAGCAGAAGACACGTTTCAAAACAAAGTAATGACAGTATATGGGATGAACCCCCCGAGAAAGGTGCCTTCAAAACTAACTCATTGAAGAACTTCCTTGTATCACCTCCTAAGATTGGTATTCTGAAGATCAAGGGCTACATAGTGAAAAGGATGTTTGTTATTATAGGTTATATAAGTGTATATGTTTCACATGCATGCAGACAGACTCATACTAACACATGGATACACACATGAACATGAACACACATACACACACACACACATATGCACATGAATTCTTTCACCCTTTCTTCTGAAGAGACAAGGACATTAAGGGCTCTCATTAGACAAGTACCAATTGATTCAGAGCATTCAAGGGCGAACCATTACAAAAGGAGCGGTTGTTCTGCTATCTGTCTCCCACTCCTTTGCTTTTAAATGTACTTCTCTCCATTTCACTGAATTTTTTTCCTTATTCTTAAACTCTCTTAGGAAGAATTCTGTGCACTTTCCTAAGTTGAATCTCATTTTGTTATTCGAGGCCATGTTCCGATTCCTAGGGGAAAGACATGGCTAGAATTCTTGTGTGTGTGCCTGATAAAGCCTTTAGAAAAAGAGATAATGAGCCAGAGACCTACCAAGACACCAAGAATCTCCAGCACAGACATAACACAACGACTTTGTCCTCTCAAAGGAAGCATTGTCATTAATATGCTGCGCATGAGAATCCTTGTCTGATAGTCAGGCAGGTGGCAGCATTTACTGGGTACCTGCAGAGCTGTAGACAACTGTCCCCATCACAGTAGGGAATTACAGAGAAACAAGCCCTCTAATAAAAATGGACAGAGAGTACTGGAAACACACAGAAAACTACTTATACTCAGAGACATATGTAAACCAGGGCAGTGCTACCTGCATTCTAAGGATGCTGTTCGAGTGACAGACACTACTGGAACCTGGCAAGGATAGTCTCAAAAGGGCATATTGAGTAGGAAGCCTTTGACTACCCAAATGAACTTGCTACTAGCAGAACAGAGAGAGACTTAAGAAAGATGTCCGGCATACTAGAGCAGTGAGGGAGTAGGCCACAACATGATCTCAGTGCGTTCAGTGTTTCCTGATCCAGTATACCATAGCCCTCTCCTCTGGCTGTTCTATCTTAGCTTGATACAGACATTTTTTGGAAATAGGGAATAAAAAGCCCATGTTTCTATATGGAAACTGAAGTTGCCTTTCTTGAAATGTAAGTGTCTCATAGTACGTTCTATCTTATTTACATGAAGAATTTTGCTGTCTCTGCTAACATGTATTCAATATGAGCAAATTGCTGTGTCTTTCAACTTCGATAGGTTGTTCAAAAGTCACATGCTGAGTTGCAAGCAGAAGCCATAGACAATGTGAACGCTATGTTATAGTAACTGCCTTGGATGTTCCCCACAGATGGTGCTGTCTGGAGCTCATCCTAATCTTATTGCATGTGATCTTGGTGTAATCTGTGCTTATGGCCTTTGTGTCTTTGGTAAACCCTTAGAGTCATTAAGGATATGAGATAACAGTTCAAGGTATCTCTTCTGTCTTTCCTGTTTTCAGTATACCGGGGAAGGATGCAGCATTATTTGAGTATTTTCTTGTTTTTCCTTTCACAACGTTTTCTCATTTAGTTCCCTTCCCCCACTTCCCCCTTCTTGTCACATCCCTTGTCTGTCACCAGGAAGGTGTATTAGAAATATTTATGTTGTGATGACTAAGTACTACAGAAAAATAAACTTAAATGGAAGAATTGGACTCATGGATTCAGAAGTTTCTACCACACTCAATTGGCTCTACTACCTTTTAGCTTGTGAGACAAAGGTAGCATTGAGTATGCCTACTGGGTTGAAGAAAATTAGTAAAAGAGACCAATGTCCTAACGTCCCCTTAAAGAAAACTCCTCCCATGACTCAAGTTCCATCTGCTTGATTCTACCTCCGACAATTCCACCACCTTCCAGGGGTGCCACAGGCTGGTGACTCAGTCTTTAACCCATATAATCCTTGTGGCATTTAAGATTCAAGCTGTATACAGAATCCTGTGGTAGATGTTTCTGTGATTAACGTTCTCATATAGTTTGAGGAACGAATACTGTGAAAATAATTTCCCAGAAGTGATGAAGTAATTTTTGCAAGGTTAAAACACTGATAGAATAGGAGGGGACACATTTAGGGCTGTTCATTACCTTTTAATTACTCCAGTGGTCCTCATTGGGAGTGATTTACAACCTTTTCCCAGGGAACTTTTGGCAGCATTAGAAGGACCTACAGTGGTCAGAAGTCTGGAATATCCCCAAATATCCTTCAATACATAGAATTTATCAAGTCTCAAATGTGGATCTTTCATTGGATGACACCCTAACTGATTTACCTTAAGTGTGACTCATTCTTGAATAATTTGGTTCATCTAGAGGAGAAGGATAAATGTTCCATACTTCTACAAATGGATATTAGTTTTTCAGAACAATTCTTTTTTTCTTGACTCGTCCCCCTAATCAGTTTTAATCAGGTCCATATCAAGATCAACAAAATTCAGTGTGAGCTAGTTAATAGTTTAATCTGATTTTTTTTTT
>JADRCC010481506.1:0-10007 GCA_019843855.1 Hylomyscus alleni
GAATTTGTACATTTGAGTATGGGTGCCTATGAGAGTCAGAGTTGTTAGGTCCTCTAGACATTAGTTATAGGCAATACTCAGATTATTGATGTGAGTGCTGGGAACCAGGTTTGGGTCTTCTGCAGAGGCACTGTGCTCTCTTATTGCTGAACTATCTCTCTAACTATGCTGAATGTAGCTTAAGAATAAAAATTGATGCAACAAAATCACACAGTTTCTCTATGGAAAGCAAACAAGTCATTCTCAAATGTGGTGGATACATTGAAAGGAAAATTAGTGAGTCTGAGGCCAGAAGGATAAAGTGGATGAAGCAATCTCAGCAGCAAAACAACACTACAAAGAACGAGAATCAAGACCAAAACAACAACAGATTTGGCTCACACATTTCTGTTTTATAACAAGCAAATTACAGAGCAGCAGTGGGGAAGTAAAAGATACAAGAGACAAACAAAAGATTAAAATTTCCCTGATCTGACAGAAGATTGTCTACAGATTCTGCAGGGAGCTCAAAAAAGTAAACACGAACCTGTTATTCCAAGTCCTGAGAAACTTGCTGAACTCAGCAGGTATCATATTATTGTTTAATAGGAAGAATGTGTTCTTCTTAGATGCTACAGCAGGGTGAATACAATTGACAGTAATGCATTGCGTATCTCGGAATAGATGAGAGGAATTTAATACATTCATCTAAAGGAAATAATAAAAATTTAAGGTGATAGATATGATAATACCTCAACTTGACCATTATCCTAGGTATACATGAATTCAGATATTACATTTTACTTCATAAATATCAACAGGTTTATGTGTCAGTCAGAATTCATTTTAAAGAAAAAAATGTTTTCCAGTCATTCAGGAGACGAGAACGAGCTAGTTATACAATGTAAAAGACGAGAACGACTAGCAGTGTGCTACATACAACACTATTCTTCATGGTGCCATGGCACAGAGCCCTAGGTTCACAGCTTATTCTTTGTGGAAGACTTTGTATCCGCCATGATCCCGAGGAGGGAAAGAGGTGGAGGCTCACTTCCCGGCATTCACTTTACATCATGATGTCTCCATTCCTCGGGCTGGGTGTGAAGAAGCATGCTCCTCATTTGTCCTATTAGAAAAGGAAGAGAGGAAGAAAACCACCACATGATGACTGAGTAGAAAAGCAATTTTAATACAAAGAATGAAGAGGCAAGGGGCGGCCAATGAGAGCAATAGCATTTATGTTAAATTAATACAGTAGGATACCACAAGAAACAACAGAAGCATCCAACAAAAATTAATAAAGAACTGTGTTGCAGTGGGACCAATAATTGCCTGGAATTCTAACACTAAACCATCAAAGAAAAAGCTTAAAGGGTTTTTTTGTTAGATTTTTCTTCTTTTTTCTTTTCTTTCTTTTCTTTTCTTTCTTTCTTTTTTCTTTTTCTCTTTCTTTTTCTCTTTCTTTCTTTCTTTCTTTCTTTCTTTCTTTCTTTCTTTCTTCCTTTCTTTTTTTGGTAGAGTGTATTGATAGAAGAAGTGGTTGGTCTCAATTGCCAATTTGATTACATTTGGAGTCACTTTGGAGACATAGCTCTGGGCATTTCTGTAGATGTTTATTTGGTGTAGAAAGACCCTCCCTAAATGTGAATGGCATGATCTCATGAACAAGCACGTCGAGCGTCAGGTGCATCCATTTTCTTGCGTCTGACTGTGGGTTCAGTGTGGCCAGCTGTACCATGCTGACAGCATTCCCTCCTTGCCCAGTGGACAATGTGACCATGTGCTAAAACCGATCCTTTTTCACTTAGATGCCTTGCAGGCATCTTGTCCCTGAGAAAGAAAAAAAAAATCACTAATGAAATAAGAATTCACTAAAATAAATCTAAATACTTCATCTGGTTGGAAGAGACAGAGCAAAGAGAAAGAGCTAATCTAATATTCTTATGTTGGGAGGCACGTGGAATTAATAGAACCTCAGAGGAAACGATGAATGACCTGCTTTCAGGAAAGAGAGTTGCCATGGTAGAAATAAAGAGTAGGGTCAGAAAAACATGTAAATAAAAAGAAAGAAAACAGGTAAACACTAGCCTCATTAAATGAACCACAAAGCAAAACACGGAATACAGGCAACAATAAAACCATAACATAAATAAGTAACGTTATGGAAAAAGAAGATGATTTTTACTTTATATACCATTTATTAAATGATGTATAAAAGGTCAGTTCCTTTATTTAAGTGCTGAAAATATTTGTATGTGGTAAAAAAAAAGGCGGTCTAAACATGCATATATATGCATATATATTCAAAAACCACTTAAAAATAAGGTTAAAAAAGGTCAATACATACAAGTTGGGTAAAGAGAATCACAGACAGAAAGCAGCAGTGGCAGCATTAATATTATACCATAATTGATGGAACCGAAAGTAAAAATACTAAATGAAATAAGCACATTAACAGAATAAATAGGAATATTATGCAATTATGGGAGGCAAAATTTACGAGTGAATTATAAACCCATGCGCCCAGAACATCAGAGCATTTAAATAAATTCAACAAAGCTGTTAGAAATACCAGCAAACCCTGACAAATAGGCAGTCATAATGGGGAATTTCCGTATGCATCACCCAAATGGGCTGGATTTAGAAGCCTCGGAGTAAGCAAGAATAAATAAAACTGGTAGAATGCAGCTTGTAAGTCTGATTTTACCCTTTCTCCCATTTCTCTCTTTTGTCGGCTCAGTACACCATAACAAAATATTGGAGACGGAGGGGTATATATAGCAGAGAGAGATTTTTTTTTTTTTTTTTTGCTTCTGGAGGCAGACAGTCCAAAGTCATGGCCTTTGCAGGTGCGGTTCCCTTCTGCCTTGCAAATGGTCTTCCTTACTACTCAGATTACAGTCCCACTTTTAGGATCTTATTTGACCTAAACTGCCTCCTTAAAGATGCTGTCTTCAAATACAGTTGCACTGAAGGCTAGGGTTTTAGATGTTGTGTTTTAGAGGAACAGCATTCTGGTCATGATGCTTCTCGTACATTTAATACACAATCACACACTGTTTACCGTTCTAGTTGGCAGCATGAACCTGGGAGATCAGGACCTACAACTGAGGCAGATTTAAGTCTCATGCAAGAGTCAGCTTTATCCAGAACAGTAGACAGTTTATACTCTGAGGGTTAAGAGGAGTCACCTGAGTAAGGTGTTCAATCACAAGGACAAGCCACATGTGGCAAAAGCATGTTTCTCCATAGAGGCATATGAATAACAACAACTAAAATTAAACACACTCCGATACACCTGGGAGGATTATGAGCACGTGTTCCAAGAACAACCCTGTGTTTTTGAAGAAACTGAGGTCACAAGACTCTTTTCTTGTTTTCTTGGGGTTTTCTCACAGGTACTCAGAACTCCCTTTGCATAACTCCATTCTTAAATTGTGTTTCGATAATGTACCATTCTGAAATCTTTAAGAATTATCCTAAATTTACTCTGTGGTCTATAAATGACACATTCAATGCTAGATAATAGTACGTCTGTTTATGATACGGGTTACTGAGTATTCCAAACTTCTAGTTTACAGAAGAAAGTCAAAAGACTCCTTTCAAAATATTACTTTTCATTAACGACGTACCTGGTCACCGAAGAGCCCTGATGGACGTATAATGAAACTTACAGTGTTTTCATGTTGGCTAACATCGAACCCATTTTATATTAAGTGGATCAAGGAGTCATTTTAATTTCTACCTCTTATTTCTTAAGAAATATGTTTTTAGAAGGTGAGGGCAGCCATCATTATTCTTCCAATAGATCTGAGTAATATCCATTGAAAATCTGAATTTACATTTACATTCTAGATTCCATGAAGAGTCTAGATGCCTTGCTTGCGAGCCATGGGAGGAGATAAAAATGTCAATAGGAATATGAGTTTGGGAAAACCCTGCTACAACTCTCTAGAGATCTTTGAGGAGTTTGAGACTCTGGTAGAGGAAATCACTTCAAACGCCCTTAAAACAGACTTAGAAATGGAACCTGAATATGTGAATCATGTGTTGGAATTTGATACAATTGGATTAGATGAATAGTTAATTCTCCTAGATAATGAAATAGAAGTGCTTCTTAAACATTTGAACATTATTGAAACGGCAACAAAGGATTTAGAATATTATTGTATAAACTTAGTTGCTACATCAGAAACAGGGTTTGAGAGGACTGACACAAACTGTGAAATAAGTTCTACTGTGGGTAAATGGTAGCAAGTAGCATCACAAGCTATTGGCAAACCTCTCGTGAAAGAAGAGAGTCAATTGATGTGCTGAACTATACTGATGCCTTATTTTAAGAAATTGCCATAGCTGCTCCAGCCTTTAGCAACTACTACTCTGGTCTGTCAGTAGTCATCAACATCAAGGCAAGACCCTCTACCGGCCTAGAAGCTAGGACTTGCTCAAGGTCAGGATGACCTTTAACATCTTCTAGGAATACAGTGTATTAAAAAGAAATATATCCATTTGAGACACAATACTATTTATTACTTAATAGAATACATAGTGTAATTATGGCTTCCATATATATTCAGAGACCAAAAAATCCATACGGCTTGTTTTATTCTGATGCTCATTTTATTGACATATTTGTTTTATTGAGCTCTTGGAGGTGTACCTGGAGGTAAAAAAATATCCTAAAGTCTTTTTTATTTTTAAGTCTCAGTAATACTGTTTTGATTTTATGCAATTAACAATGAAAACAGTTTTTGTTCAGTAATCTATACAAAAAAGACTGGAAGAGCATATGGGGCAGTATTTGACTGAGTTTTTCTAAGCTTGCCTATGCTCGTCAATCAAGTGGTTAAAATTAAAATGAAGTTTGGGCCCCTAAAAGAATAACTCCAGAATTGGGAAGAGTTTTCGATGACTTATTTGCAATATACTTATGTAAATTAAATAAATAATGGAAATTATCAGTGACAGCATCTTGTCATACTGTCAGGATGAGTCAATGAAGAGGTGATTTTGCAGTCTGTAGGTATAAACTATGGATTCTAGACAAATAATTATTGTAACCTCCAAACATATGTGTTATCAGTTGTGTTTTCATTAAGAAACAATTTCGAGAGAGGGTCACATCTAAGAATCTACCACTTCATCCTCACTGTGCAGAGAAATGAGCACATGGCTTGCAGAATGTACTTAGCTTCTGGCTGTACCTGAAAGAGTTTCATTTCTCAATGTGTTTAATGATTTTTTTTTTAATATTCCAGCTACTTTTCTTTGAGATGTATTTAATAGAAACTTTTATAAATTAAAAAAAAAATCCTTAACCTACCCCAGCTAAATATCACAATGAAAATGACTGGGGAATAGAGGGTGTAGACCAATAAGAATGTTGGCTAATAGTGGGTTTTGATGGACAATTGGGTAGTAGTTAGACACAAATACATGACCAGTGATGTATTGTGGAGAATTCTCAAATGTCTGTTAGCAGGTAACCATGTGACCTCTCTAATAGTACCAGCATTCCCATGAAGAAACAGCCTGGATTGGATCACATGCACACTTATGTCTCAGTTACTTTTTCCATTGTGTGCCAAAACAACCAACAACAGCTGAATAAGGGAAGAGTTTATCTTGAGTAATGGTTTGAGGGGACACGGTTCATCATAATGGGAAGGCACAGTGATGGGAGCATGACATGGATGGTCATGCTGCACTCACAATCAAGAAGCAGGGGAGTGGTGGATGCTGCATTTATTCCTGTCTAGGACCACAGTCCAAGGAATGGTACTGTGGTACTCTGTGGGACTTCCTTCCTCAAGTCCAACTCTCAATGTCGAAAATGTCTTCATAGACATGCCTAAAGAAACGTCTTCTAAGTGTCTCCCATGCCAGTTAGGTGAATGTTAAAGATTAACCATCACACGACGTGAAGAGGTTCATCTATGGGGAAGTCAGAAGAGAGCAGAGAGAGTGGGCATACACCCAGAGTCAGTTCTCATTGCATCCCAGATCAAAGTACTAGATGTTCTTAAATTAAGTTAACCTTAAGAAAATGCATTGTGTAGTCAATCAAAACTAACCAAAAGGACAAATGTACTGTTAGCTACATACATCAGCGCACACATGCATGCATGCACATGCACATGCACACACAGACACACACACAACTACATGCTAAGAAGGAAGACCTCATGTACATTGCTAGTGCTCCTTGGAGTAGAAAGGTAGACATCAAACATGTTATAACTCTTGGCCAAGGCATGAGAAAGGAATGTGAGTGGGTTAGAGAATTACAGAGTGGAACAGAGCAAGGTTGTGCTTTGCTCAGACCAGTGCTAATAATGGGCTCTCAACCTAATGGTGTGATTAAGAGAGCATTCTGTACCTGTACGTCCAAACATAAATCTCTGGACTGTAATTATAGATGATCCAAGCATAAAGAATGCATCTTTAAAAAACATTTTTTTTACAAGCCAGAATTAAAACATTCTGTATAGCTACTTCAGGTATGAGAAGCTGGACATAAATCAGATATTAATGAATCTGCCAAAATAAGAAGCTTCTGTTTCAGACTATAATTGAGAAATTATTAAAGTATGAGAGCTAAAGGAAGTAAAATAGCCCTGGATAGAAAAATACTCCACCCAACCTTTTTATCCACACTATTGGCCACTCACTGAGGGACAGGACTTTCCCACCCAGGACATAATTATCAACACAGATTCTTAGCCTCAGGACTCTGCCTTTCACATATAAACTCTTAGAAGCAAATAGATGTTTTCAGGTTGAATCTCCTCTCCTCTGGAGTTTTGAGGCACTTGGAAGGTTTAACAGTGAGAAGTTATGTTGATGTTCCCTGTGGTCTTTGGGACTTCCTGGCAGTAGATCTTGATTGCAATGCCCTAGAAATCTTGGAACATAAGTTGGGTAATTCTTGCTCGTGTGAAGGTTGGAGGAAGTTTGATGTGTGGCAGCTTCTATTCTTTTTTTGCTTGTGTGCTTTTCTTGGTTCTGAGTGTATATTTCTTAGAGGAGACCTTGGCTCTCATTACAGAGCATATGCCCTTGGTAACTGGACTGCCCAGGAATGCTTGAGTTGTCAGTGAGGGCTTCAGGGGGCTTTCAAGAAGGCTACTCTGCTACAACTGCTCTCACCTACCTATTTCATGTCCTTAGGAAGACTATAGCTCTACTATCCTACAGTAGTCACAATGTGACAATCTTATCCAACCCCAGGCTCTGTTTAAGCTTTGGCAGCCTTATCTCACCTTTTTCTTGGCCATCCAATGATGTGACTGAGGTCTAAGGTGAAGTGCCATCTCACATCTCTTGTAAGGACATCAGCTAGAGCCTGGTAGAGGGGACTTGGGTAAGTTTGTTAGAAGAGGCTACTGAATGTCTTCATTTTTCTAAAGCCACTTTTGATCAGCGTGTTGTTCATCTGATGTGTGGAAGGTTCAAGACAAGAGGGAAACAGCATGTATTTTTGAATCAGACTGATGAAGAATTTTATTCAGATTTTGTCACATCTATTTGTGAGACTCTGGGGAAAGTGATTGATCCCCTGGTTTAAGGGAGCTGTTTGAATTTTATAATTGACAATTTTGCATCTTTCACTAATATTAAATTCCACTAATAATTGTTGGATGACAAAATGATCATCAGTGTACTTACTTACATAATTTAGGCTTCTTACCAAGCTAAACAAGATAATGTAGTATAATTACCATACACCACATGATGCATTGAGCTCTGTAAAAATAAAGCAACAGTGGGGGTGTTAACATTCGACCAAGTAATTCAGCAAAGGTTAAAATGTTATACAGAATTAGTTTATAATTATAGTTAAGAGCAACAACTTCTGCTCTTTACTCATAGAGTGTGATGTTGCATCTTTTAAATGTTTAAGCAGAAGTTTGACATGACAAAATTTTGTTAAGCTAATATTAATATTAACCAGATGTTCTTATTTTTAAGAATAAATAGCATATGTTTTTAATATACAGAGAAGGGACATGTAAGTTGAATTGCTGACTTCTGCAAGTAAGGAAAATGATCTTTTGTGTGCACAGATACGTGTGAATTCATTCATTCGCTCACGCGTGTGAGTGTGGGTGCTTGCATGTGGCAGTGTGAACATAGATTTAGTGTCATCCTAGCCTTTCACTCTCGCTTGAGAAAGGGTCTCCTTGTTGTTCAATGTTTTTACCAGGCTAACTGGGTCCCAAGCTCCCGGGATGTTCTCGTCTCTGCCTACCATCTTACTGCTGTGCCCTGAAATTCCAGATATGTGCTACCAGGCCAATTGTGGTGTAACTTCTGGGGCTTGAGATCAGGTCTTCACACCTGCTCAGTAAGCGTTTTAGCCGCTGAACGCCTTCTGCAGTCCCTTTGGAAAGGGACCATATTTCAGAGATTTCCCAAGATAATGAAACAGATATTAGTATAGTATATTGTGAATTTAACTAAATATGAACATTTATATGATATAATTCTTACTGAGCACTGACCTTGTGGCAGGCAGCATCTGAGGTGATTTCATATCATATTATCTCATTTAACTGTTATAAGACTTTCACTCTGTGTGATTAAATTTCATGGCGTTCAGTTAAAGAAGGAGTAAACAGAGGCATAGAGAGTAGGCTGGCAGGTGGGTTCAAGGTCACACTTCTGGTGAGCCTCTGGGCCAGGGTTTGACCTAACCTGTCTTCAGCTCCTACCTGTGCACTCTCAGGTCTTGTGAGGACTCATCTCAATGGAATCTAATTATAGGAGATGAGAATTGGCCAGCAACAACCCACCCACACACTCAGCTCCTAATTTCCTAAATTAAGTAGAGAGGCATTTTTGTTGTGAGAAATAAACACTTGATTTGAGCATACATCACATGGTATTTGCTTGTAAAAGTCTGTCTTCTTAGAGCTGAGTGATCCATTTGCATATGTAGAGATTTTTTTTTTAAAAAAATTATGTATAAGGTGGAAAAGGTATTGGGAATTTATATTAAAGAGATGAATTGAACTGTGAGCACAGCTGAATATATTTTGCAAGAGGACGGAGAATTTTGATACAGTGGAACACATATTATTGTTCTTTTATACGTTTCTGGTATTTAAATGAAAGATGATGAAGTGAAGTTTACATCTAAATGAATGCTAGCTTATTTCTCTTTTCTCTAGTTCTTAACTTTTGTTTGCTTCTTTTGTTGTGACTACAATGAAACAAACTTCATTTTTCCAATATTTTAATATCTATTATAAATCATTTTAAATTAAAAATTAAATATTTTATCCAACAAATGTTTTATGTTGGAGGTAGATGAAGTCATATTTTGTCTATCTCTATGATTTATATGATTTGAATTCATACGATTTGAATTTCAGTATTTTTAGTATTTGTGTGTGTGTATGTGTGTGTATGCATGTGTGCATAGAAGCTTGGTCGCCATGGCAAGTATATGGAGAGGGGGAGACCGACTTGCAGGATCCATTCTCTCCTTCCAACATGTGAATTACAGGGTTAGGACTCACAATCTTAACTCTTCTGGAAGGCACTGTTACCATAGAGCTAACTCAGCAGCCCAAATCAGGTTTTTGTGGAGTTTTTTGTTTTTGTTTTTTGTTTTTAACACTGAAGAAGAAATGAGTGGAGGTATAAATAGCTGCAAATACTCCTTAACGTGTCCTGTTTACGTGTGAAAGGCTAAGCAAATCCTGGTCATCATGGTTATAAGAGCAAACAAAGAAACACAAAACTCAGTGTTTATTCTGTGTCTCTTTGTGAGTCCTTGGGACAGCTGATATGAGAGATTTTAAGTGTATGTTTCATTTGCATTATAAATTACATAACGAGGTAAATATTTTGGATGAACTACTATTTCACTTTCCTGTATATTTATTCACACTGCATATGACACTATACATATTTATTTTGCAATCATTCAATACTGGAGAATGGCAGACAAATGTTACAATGTCCAATGCTTCAATATTTTCTTCAAACCTTGAAAGATCTTAAATCATAGAAAATAATGA
>JADRCC010481510.1:0-10298 GCA_019843855.1 Hylomyscus alleni
TTCTTGTGGCAAGCCTCCATTAGTGTTTTCATTGCTTCCGAGGAGGAGGACCAGTAATATCCTGTTCTTGCTTTCTGAAAGAGGAGCGGGCACTGAGCACAGGTCTTGAGAGCAGCTGTGATGAAGATGAGTCACTTAGAATAAAGGAAACATTGAGCCAGGAAATAGGTTGAGGACTCTTAACCAAGTGGTAGGGCGTACCTCTCTTGGTGAAGATGTGGTCAAGCTGAAGGGAGCCATTGAATATGAGAAACATTCTTTCAGTAGAGTCCAGGGGTGCCGACTAAGCCCCAGCAATTCTAAGGACAGCACCTCACCCCACAGCCTTCCTGTTAGACTTCCAGGATGGTACAAGATGGAGAGACTTGTGAATAGTTTTATTTTATATTGAGTCTATGGAATCTCCCTGAAGTCAAGTCAAGGGCAACGTGAAGCATAGTATGAATACTTGGCCACCTGGTCCCTCTTCTAGCAGCAGTCCTGGTAATTAGAACTCCTATATTTGCTGACAATAGTTAAGACTAGTTCTGATTTTTAATTCAGAGTTTTCAGTACTTTTAAGAAGAGGAAATTCATTTTATTTTACTTTAAACATCTCCAAATATTGAACCTCATGTCAAAGTACTCAGGGTGGATTTAAGGGGTTGGATTATGTACTGCACCATGTCTAGATGCTTGTGAACATCTAGTGAAGGTGGATTCGAGTGGGATTTCTGAGTTATTTACAGGAGAAGGGCAAATAATACATTCACAAGCTACAGAGTGAACTTTTCTCAAACTCAACAAAAATTAATGGAGAGAAATAAATTCCACTATCTCCACTTGATAAGAGTATGGAATGTTGACTCGAAGTCAATTCTGTAGATTTTTTTTCCTATGAACACTCAGAAGGCATCCTATCACTCCCTCCTTATCTCTTTTCATTTGGCACTCTGTGCAGAATAGATAAATTTACCACCAGTTCCCATCATCTGAACTTGCATGGCTGTTCTTCCTTGGGCTGTGTGTTCCCCAAACTGCATGAATCATCACTTCTTGCAATGTTGTGTTTTAACAAAATTGTACTATTAGAAGTTTCAGAAGATTTTAGCTCCTGAGATAAATTCTCTGATTTTGGGTGATATTGCACTTCTGTTACATTAAATTCATTACATCTGAAACCATCCCTTCTTCAAGGCAGGAGCAATATGTATGGAACATATGTGCATATATTTTCCTATTTCCTGGCCTTTCATGCTCCAAGCCCCTCTGAAATAGCTGCAGTTGAATTAAGGACAGTGAGTGGCTTTTCATATCCTGAGGTAGCTCCTGAATATTCCCAAGGCTTCTTCTTGGGAGAATATAAGTGAACTACATTTTATAGTCTTAGTTCAGTTTTTATATTGATCATTCACTTAAATCACATCTCTAAAATGACTACTAATATATGCCTTTCTGATAAGCTATTATATATTTGAAGTGCTATCATATATTTCAACCAAACTAGCCAAAGCATAATAAATCTACAAAAGAGAAATAGTGATAGTTACCTATTTAAAATGCAAACATAGATTTTAAAACATGTTTCTCTTTATGTGCTATATACAAAAGTATTAAAAGTCTTCTCTTAAATGAATGACATGTATTAAAAGTGTGAAATTTGCAAATGCATGTAAAATTTACAAATCTAAATTTCTATTTTGTTAAAAATTTACCAGAAACTAAAACAAAAGCAAAGATAAAGTCTATAAAACACATTATGATTATTCTGACTACAAGTTCTTTAACACATTTAAAATGTACGGAATATGTATGTATCTGTTAATAAAGTTGCATGGAATATGTATGTATCTGTTAATAATGTTGGAAGTACTTGAGTGAATCTCTCAGTTATAATTCATTATATTAAGAAAATTGGTTTTTCCCCCATTTTATCTGAAATATATTTCTATCTGTTCCATCTCCAACTTTTTCTAAGGGCATCATTACCCTAACTAATATTGTTTTTAGTGTCTCTAGGTCTAGCTACTTAATAGACCACTGCAATTATTTGAGGATAACATCTAGTAGCATTAATGTATTTGTTTTACAGAAGAGAACCTAAAGAAACCTTCAGTGTTGGGATTTAAATGCTAAAACTGATATTTGTTTCTGTACAAACCTTGAAAGTAGAACCATGTGTTCAGCAAATATTTAGAGCACAATTAAATAATTTGTGAAATGTGTTTTCCTAATTGAAAAGCAAAGTTAATTCTGAGTTTCTACATTCTACTAATCTTTCTTTGTTTTTATAATTTAAAACATTGAATAATGAATTGCATTATTATTTTATGGTTTAGAATCAACAAATGTCACTTTGAAAATGGCATCCTTAGTCACTTGCTAGTCCTTTATTTAATCACTGTATCATCCAGTGCATCATTAAACTCCTTGACTCTAAGGTAGGTCCTTTCTGAAGCAAGTGCTAGATCTGCCTCTGAAGTATTATTTCATCACACAAAGCTCATGATTTCACATGGAAGTCTTTAGGTTTTAACATAGCTAAAGAAATACATGACATACATTTTACGTAGGATAATTGTTATTCTCAAAACATTCTGAATACCAGTGACTCTTGGTGAATGTCAGAAACATTTCATTGAGATACAATATGTTCTGTTGTTCAGATTCAAAATAAATGCAGTTGATGAGAAAGCAATTGCTTCAAGCTAATGACAAGGCAAATGTTTTGAATAAAAGTCTTGTCTGAAACAAGTTAGGGTACTGTAATAAGGTATCATAAATTATGTGACTTTGATAACAAAAAATATATTCTTTTTCACAAGTGAATGAAAAATGAGATAAAAACATCATCCTGGGCCTTCTTCTTAGATGGGGCTGCCCTGTGTGGCAAAGATATGAGAGAGAGAACTCATTCCTTTCCTTGTGAATACAAGAACCCCACTTATGAAGACCTTACTTCAAGGATCTATCCCACAACCCTGAGATGCTACCACTTACCTTGTCATCCTTTGAGGATTGGGCTTCAGCAAAAATTTGAGGAAGAAATTATAGAAACTATAAGATGAAGAAGTCCAAGTAACTTTCTGTACTACTAATAGAGATTTGAGCTTCAAAGCTAATCTCTATCGCAGGTCACATTGACAGTGGTGCCTGAGAGATGGATTAGAATACTCATGAGAATGAAATGGACAAGAAGGGAAGCAGAGGGATTAATACAACTAACACAGGGGACATGAAGGTAAATTATATCACTGCAGATTAGTAGGAAAAAGAAAACAATAAATGAAGGATTTTTAGTTACTTTGGAGATAAGCATTTGAGGAAGGACCCTTTGGTAGCTAGTCTAGACAGCAGGTTACAAACCAGAGTTAAGGAAGAAAATGTCTTCTCTCAAAATCCAATTTCTCTTCTCCGAACCAGCATAACTTGCCAATCTCCTAGAAGCAATATTAAATGTGTATTTATGCATTCATATTTTTCATATTCTTATTGAGAATTTCATATGTGCACAATACTTCCATTTGATCCTATTCCCACCCCTTTAGATCCTCCCCTCTCCCTACCTCCACTTTTCCCTTTAAATTCTTATACTCTTTATGGCTACTGGGGGAAGGAGAGTATGTTTTCTTCAGAGGAGAAGTGGCTCCTGAAAGGGAACCTGTACCCCAGTGATGATGGGGCTAGAGCCATGCAAGCACAGGAAGCACTCAAGTGTGCCCTTCCCCCAGCCTTGAATAGGCTAAACAATCCTCAGGTTTTAAAACCTGGCTGGAGTCAGCAACTGGCCTTGCCACATTTTCATTTCCTACAGAACCTTGAGTAGCTGACCATCTGCTCAGCTTACTTTGCAACATTGTCCAGCTGAAACAAAGCAACAGAACCCAGTCCAATCAAAGGATGGGGCTTTGGGTTTCCCCTATATAAACGCAGAGCTGAAAATTAAACTTTGATCCTTGATCAGAACCTTTGTCTTGGCTTCATTCTTCTCTCTCCCACCTGTCCTATTTCACTCCCAGTCCCCCTTCCAGGTGTATGCAGTTCTCCATGGCCACTGGACCCCTACAACTTAGTAGCATCAGTGTGTTTTTTTTTTTCCTTAAGAAAGCTCACTTTTGCTTTTTTTTTTAAAAAAGAGCTATAACATATATGTTCCATTCAGTTATTTGTCACTTTATTTACTGTAACTGACATTTGAGTCTATCCTTTCAGCATATTTGTAGCCTAAAAATCATTTTAGAAGTTATGGGATGTCTAGGTTAGATTATTTTTCTATTAGAAATTATTTTTTCATAATTGTTGTTTATGATCCCAATATCTTCAACACATACAAGACTGAATGGATATTATAATCAAATAGGAAAACACTAGTGATTATTCTGTTTTTACTTGTTAGAATAAATATATGCTAGAATAAATATATTAAATATAATAATATATTTAATAATATAAATATATTATTAAATTTAATTATTCATCTATGGAAGTTGAATGACTTCTCTGGAAACTCAGGTAAAACATATATGCACACAGCTAGCTATTAAACATATGAATGAAAAAATCTCAAAGCCTATGTATCATAGTCACCTTTCCATACAGTAAAAATTCTTATTTACTTAAATTGTATTTTGTTAAATGCATAACCTCATTTGTGATAAGGCATTTTTTTTTTGAGGGATTTTCTCGATTAGAAATTATCTGCATTTAAAGTACAATTCAATTGAGTAATTTATTCTATCAATCATAATTTAAATAGGAAACTGTACCATAACCTCAACAGAAAAGGTTATGTGTAAAATATAATATTATTAACTATAACGATAGAGTAATTATAAATTATATGGAAAATATTAAAAAAAATATTTGAGGTCGTAAGAAGTCTACCCAGATGAGAACAAACTGAAAGGTGCACATGGCAGAAATGAGTTTCTTCTACACTGTGATTAAAATTTGGGGGTTGGGTTTCAGTTCTTGGAATAATGGGAATGTCAACAAGATTTGTAGGGAAGTGAAATGCAGCCTTTGAAAATGCAAGCAGACAAAGAATAAAGTTGTGAACTCAGAATACTGTATACCAGCAGAATGTTATTCAGTTCTAGTACAGTATACTTTACAGCAGACATGCAATCAACAGATACTGGCGCAGAGTCAAGCTAGTTGAAACACTCAAGATTTAAAGAACAATGTTGACAATATGAACTAACTAGTACCCTCAGAGCTCCCAGGGACTAAACAACCAACCCAAAAGTACACATGGTGGGACTAATAGCTCCAGCAGCATATGTATAGCAGAGGATGGCTGAGTCGGTCATCAATGGGAGGAGAGGCCCTTGGCCCTGTGAAGGTTTTATGCCCCAGTGTAGGGAAATGCCAGGGTCAGTAAGCAGTAGAGGGTGGGGTGGTGAGCAGGGGGAAGGAGAAAGAAACAGGGGTTTTTTTTTTCTTTTTTTCAGAGGGGAAACTGGGAAAGGAGATATCTATCATGTGACATGTAAATAAAGAACATGTCTAATAAAAATAAATAAGTAAAAAGGAACAAACAAACAAACAAACAAAAAGAAAACCCCATTGGAACAATAAAAAAAGGAACAATGCTAGCTTAACATAAAAAAATCAAAGAAATCAAAATTCTACATGTATACATGTAATCTAATCTAAAAGTTATCTATAGTCATGTTTTGTGTGTGTGTTTGTATGTGTGTGTGTGATGATACTAAAGCACATTCACAAATATAGTGGCTACAATTGCCTCCTGATGTTCAGTAAAGGTAAAAATAAAAAGGATAAATGAATGAGAATGGCCAGGGCAGTGCAGTTGCCCCGTTGATAACTAGAAATGGCTATAGATGACTTGTCATGCTTTTCTAGCCATGTTCTCTCTAGCCAACATTAGACTTATTATTTAATGGTTGTCCAAAACCACAGAGTTTTAGCATACACACTAACTAGCCTGGTATCTATCAATATTATTATTGAAAGATAGACTTAATAAGGTTCTTTTCAAATTACCAAGGAGAGACATATATCTGGGTAGGGAATCTACCCACCAACACCTACTCCATGAGAGGTGGGAAACCATTATCAGTGTTAACATTCTTCATATCAAATAACATACTTAAGAATTACTTTGCTGTCATTAATACCGAGATATTTATTGCTTATTAAAACAATGCCTTTGCTGTTTCAATAGTGGAGGCAGACACACCCTGTGTTATTATTGCATTACCGTGATGAAATCACTGAGAGAACAGGGATGGTAAGCAAGGACAGATTGATTTTGGCTCAAGCTTTTAGAGTTCTGTCCAAGAGCGTATAATCATAAGTGTTTGGGCAGAGCATGATGGTTGCAAAAGTTTTGATGAAATTATGGAGCAGAGAGGCAGACACATCCCTAACGACCTACTTCCTTAAGTTTGGTCTCACCTCAGAAATTTCCAGAATCTCTCAGCATGACTCCAGCAGCTGAGAAACAAAATCACAGTCCGTGAGGGGTTTGCGGAGACAAGTCAGACATTCCTAAATTATAATACATGTGGATATACGTTCCTTAAATAGCAAATTGTTCATGTTGTTTTACAGGAAAATCTTCTAGAGTTCACTCAAGAGTATGTGCAGAAGTCAACCCCACAGGTCAGGGGCCTTTTGACAACCCAAGTGTAGTATCTTACTGTACAAAGCATAACTCAAACTGAAAAACCACAATAATTCTTCGTCCTTTCATGGAAGCATGCTAAAATATCCCCTTCTCACCATCAAATAAGCACATGCTTTATACTTTCTTCCCTCTCATAAACAGTTATGGTTTCAGTGATCAGGCAGCATAGTTGAATTTAGCACTCTAAGCCTCTGCCCGTTTACTGTACAGTGAAGTTATTTATATTTGTAAAACAGAATACTTTAGTATTTGGCTTCTTTGTACACTGTGCAGGGAGCCTGTACTCAAAATAATTATAAAAACTATTCATTATTTTTATAAGTTGTTGCTATTTCCTTATTATTTCTTTTTATTCTTTACTTGGTTTCCCCCTTTATTTATTTAATTCACCCCATTGTAAATTAGTACCCTGAACCACGACTTCAAGCCTACTTACCCTTAGCATTATGTTTTTAAATAAAATATCAATATTAACTGCAGGAATTTGCCTACATTTAACATGAAAAATAACTGAAGTATAGAAGTTTCATTAATAAACTCAAGTTATACAATATTGGAGTTGATTAAAGTAGAATATGAGTTTGCATTCAGATAACTTTGGGCATAGAATGAAGGTACCTAATCACAGAATTTTCCTCCTTTGAGATAAAACAAAGCAATAATAATATATGTTATGGTTCTCAAGAGGAACAGAACTAATAGACAGGATTGGTACATTTTAAATGGAGATAATCTTCTGACTGAGGTAGTTTCCTATCAGAAGGTGTCTTCTAGGAATCTCAGAATCTTCATCCATGAACTGCCTACACATAAGCTGAAAAAAAGACAGCAACAATAGACTTATTAACTTGGATGGGGAATGCTCAGGAGACCTCGAACTTATACCAACAATTATAGGTCACCATCGGAAATAATCTTCTGGGAAGAGTTCCCTGCAAACCTACATATAAGTAATGTTATATAGCTGAGAGGGTTGTATCTATACATTTCTCTATATCTATCATCTATCTATCTATCTACCTATTGACCTATCTCACACACACACACACACACACACACATACATATATACTATATATGCATTAACATATTTCATTTCATTTAAAATTAATGAAAAAGTAGGCCATACATTTGAAAAGGGCAAGGAGGAGTATGTAAGTGAATGTAGAAAGAGGTGGAGGGAATAGGAAGTGGTCCAATTATATTATAATCTCAAATAAATTTTAAAAAATTAATTAAAATGAGGAGGTATGAGTTGGCTTATACGATAGGAGCCTGTAATCCAATAATGGTTAACTGCATGTGATGGAGTCACAGAACTAGACTGGCCAATTTAACAAGCTGGACTCTGGAAGTCTCGATATTATTCTTTAAGTTCTCTACAGTCACTGATATTGTGTGTATGTTTAAAGACTAGGTATCTGGAGTCTGATGTCAGCATATAATACATCAATTACCATCACACAATGAGAGGAATGTGTCCTATGAGCAGAAATACTGCCTTGCTCCAGGATTTCCAAATATTGGGAAGGCCCTACTTCATATGCTGAGCTGGTCTTCAGTTAGTCATTCTTATACATATGAGTCTCTCTGGAAATCACTGTAGACTATACACTTGCCTATTTCATCAGGACTAGACATCTCTTAATTCAGTTAACTTGACAACCATGACTCAATGTTGTCATGTGATATCATGAAGTCTAGGGGAAAAATCTATATTTAAACATTGTACTTTAAATTTCATAGTTATTAAAGAACATTACTTAAAAATAGTTCTACGTATATAATTTGGAATATAATATCTCTAATATATGTCTCAACCATAGCCCACCACATAAGCCTCAAGGGAGCTAGAAATAAAGACCAACACAAAATTGTAAACTTAATTAAAACACTACAAGTAGTTTTTGTTATTTTCCTTTAATGTTAATAGCTACATTGGGCAGTTCTCAAACATGGACTCAAACAAAGACAAACTCCAAGTCACATTTTATTGAAATTATGAATTTGGGTAATTAAAAATTGATTTCCCTCAAATTATTAGGTTAGACCATCAAGTGAAATTGTTTCTCCAAAAGGATATTAATCAAAATAAGCATTCTTTGATTGTAGAATTATCCAAGAATATATTTTATATGTACAAATATGTATTTCTTAAAGCAAAGATGGAAAATGGAATAAAAGTCTACATGTGTGTACACACAAAAGTAAACAATTTCAGTGCTTAAGGATTAAAAATGAATAACTAAACGAATAAGCAATTAAACAAATAGTGAGATTCTGTCCAGGGAACCAAGTAGAATAACTACTAATCTTCTCCTCTCCCCCCAACCTTCAATTCTTTTTAAAGATATTTTTATTGAGTATATGGAAATTTCACTCCATGAATCCCAAGCTTTCTCATTTCCAAGTCCTTTCAGCTCTGTTCTCCAACACTTAGGACATCTACTCCCCCACCCACCCCACCAACAAACAAGAGAGATAGATGGAAAAGGAGGAGGATGGGAAGGAAGAAAAGGAAGAAGAGGAGGAGGAGGAGGAATAGGAAACAAGAGTATAAGTTCAATTTTTCTATTAGAGTTACACACATACTCAGTAGAATATGATCAAGCTTCTGGGAGCCAGCCCCTTAAAGAAAACTAAGCCCTTCCTCACCTGCAACCCTACCAGAAGTCATCAGTTCTGGATAGCTGTACTTCAGTATCCTTATGACAATTTTTAAGAGTTTACTTCAATGGACTTATGTCTAGGCTGTTTCTTATTTTGGTGGGGGTGGAGAGTAGGGGTTGTCACAGAAGTCTTTTTATTTTCTATTAACAACTGTGACTCTGTAGTCATCAACACCATTGCAAAAGTAGTTTCCTTGCCATTTGCACTCAGCAGGAGAATGGATCATGAAATTATACATAGTTTTGGGTGGCAGCTCATTCCATAGACATCCACATGGTCCCCAGCTTCAGCACCTGCCACTGACTTTGGCATGGTGTCTTGAGGTAATACAAACCATGGATATTAGCCTGGCTCTCTAGTGTCTCATAGACCATGAACATAGTCCTTGGCAGCAGCACAGGCCAATGACATCTACGTGGCTTCAGGTATTAATACAGACCACAGACATCAACAAGGGCTGCCTGTGGTCTGTGCTACATCAAGAAGCCATGTTGATTTACATGGGCCCTGCTGCTACTACAGGCCATATTAACCTGAGTGGCCTGCATTGCTACCTTGGGGCAATGTCCAGGTCTATTGGAGGATCATGTCTGGACTGGAGGTCCTACTTGAGCCAGGGATTGTGTTGATATCCATGGCTTGTGCTACCATTGAAAGGCTATGGGGATGTTTGTGGTATGTGCTCACTCCTTAAACTGTAATACCTAGGACTTATCCCAAGCTCTGTAACAGACCGCAAACAATAGCCTCCCTTCCTTTCTACCCTCATCTCAGATCTTATGTTTTAAACTCACTCCAACTCATCACTTTGTTCAAGCTCCACTCACAACAGCCATCACATGAAAACCTATAGACCATTACAGCCACAGAAGCTGGAGGCCAACTGCAGACCTTCACCCACAGAATACAAAAGATGGAAAAGAGAATATCAGGCTCAGGAATAAAGATAGAAAAATGTATATCTTGCCCAAATAAAAAGTTAAATATTAAAAAAA
>JADRCC010481595.1:0-10471 GCA_019843855.1 Hylomyscus alleni
CACACACACACACACACACACACACACACACACACAACCTCCCAGAATTAATGGAAGCATTTATGGTTTTGTAAGCCAGCAAAATTATAAGTGGCTTAAATGGTAACTATGTCAGGCAGAGAGGGGTTTGTGTCACTCGAATACTTCAAAGATTTTTACTATCATCAGTTTAGAAAAAGAAGGGAACAACCATAAAATAAGATCCACAAATCTTAAATTACAACAGAAAAACAACCAACCAGTTTTAGGAAGGTTGAAAAAGAACATCTATTTTGTATTACTTCGTGAAGTTCTTGAAGTAGAAACAGGTAGAATCATCAAGGTGCTTTGCAATTTCAGATAATTAATAGTAAAATTCAAATGCTCCAACTTTCAGCCAAGGTTTCACTCGTCTGCATAGTTCTCCTAAGTATTGAGATGAGAGGCAATGAATTAATAAAATTAAAATTTCCAGATAAACAAAAGCATTACTCCTCAGATGGCTATGTAAAAGTGAACAAAAAGTCCCTAGGTTTAAGACATGGTGTTGCATACCTTTGAAATTTCACCTACAGTCCTAGAGGCAATGCTGTTATGGACTTTGACGGCATAAAGATAGTGTTGCGGAAGTGAAGAGACCTTTAGGTCACTCTTGGGTGAGGATGAGCTGCTTCTAATGGTGCCACTACAGACTATGCACAGTGAAAACTCCCTCTCTCGCTGACTTTAATTACTATTTTTCAATATATTTTGACCAAATTTTCTCCTCCTCCAACATCTTCCAGATTCCCAGTACTTCCCTACTCATCTAACTTCATGACAACTCTCTCAAAAACAAAACAAAACAAAACAAACTAAACAATAAAACAAATAACAAGAACAATAAAACCTCATATCTTGGTTAAGGTTTCTATTCATACAACAAAACACCAAGACCAAAAAGCGAATCCCAGGGGAGATGATTTATTCAGCTTACACTTACAGCTCATAGTCTTCAGTAGAATTCAGGACAGGAACTCAAGCAGGGCAGGAACCTGGAAACAGGAGCTGATGCAGAGCCCAATGGAAGAGTACTGCTTACGAGCTTACTTCTCATAGCTTGCTCAACCTAGGACCACCAGCCCAGCGATGGCACCACCCACAGAGGCCTGAACCCTCCCCCATCAATCATTAAGAAAATGCCTTACAGCTGCATCTCTTGGAGGCATTTCCTCAACTGAGCTCCCTTCCTTTCTGATGTCTCTAGTTTGTGTCTGGTTAACACAAATCAACCAGTATACCAGATTTAAAAAAAAAAAAAACAACAAACAAACCTAAAACTAATGACAAAAAACAAAAAACAATCAAAACTCCAATCAATACAAACAAACAAACAAACAAACAAGCCTTGGCACTCACTTTGGGCTGGCCAACTGCTCTTGGGCATAAGACCTCTCCTGGAGTGTGGTTGATACACCTAGTGACACTCCATTGAGAAAGTTTGCTTTCTTGTTACATTTAGCTATATATTGCAAATAGCTCTTTGGTTAGAAGTGGGACTTTGTGTCTACTTTACCACCGCAATGGTGGGATTTTGACTGGTTTGAACTTGTGCAGGTGTTGCCCTTCTGGTAACAGTCTCTGAGGGCCTGTGTGTATCTGTCCTGTTATGTCTGGAAGATGGTGTCCTTGGCGCTATCCATTACCTCTGGTTCTTACATTCCTACTTCCTCTTCCACATAGCTCCCTGAGCTCTGAGGGGAAGGATGTTCCTTCGGGACTGAGTGCAGAAGCTCTCGTTCTCTGCACCTTGTACAGTTGTTGAGTCTCTGGGTTGTTCTCTATTCCAAAAAGAAGTTCCCATGATAAGAGGGAGCATATAGCTGCCAGTGCCAACATGGCCAAGAACTGCAAAGTAGATGTTGTTATGGGGAAACCTAGTATTTTTATTTAGCTGAGGGAGTATAACAATAGAATGATTTCTAACACTGATGCTCTCTTGTAAGCTAAGATCATAGCCACAGCCTGGCGGTTAGGACCTTCCATTTGTAATTACAGCATAACACAGTCAGAGAGAATGAATCACACCTGAACCAGAATGGGAAGCCAGCTGCTTCAGGTAAAGCTGTGTCTTTGTGTTGCTCTAAAATGATTTCATAGCAAAATAAAAATGTGCTCATTAGTTTTCTAAGCAGCACGGCTCAGAAACAAGAGAGAAAGCACACTTCATTCAAATAAAAATTGGGAAAATACAGTAAGTTTCCTTAGTAGGAAAATTAATATTAAGTATTATATGATTTTTAAATTGTGTGTGTGCATTGTGTGTATCTCTGTGTGTGTGTGTATCTGTGTATGTGTCTGTGTGTGTATGCACGTGCTTAAAGTTATTTAGCTCTTTGAAGGATTTTGTTCCATGTAGATTCAGGATTGTTTTTATATGGCTGTGAAATGATCATTTGAATTGGATTGAGATTGCATTGTACCTTGTGATTGCTGGGAGTGGTATTCTAACAATGTAATTCTTTCATTCCGTGAATAAAGGATACCTTTCTCTTAGTTTGTGTTCATTAGTTTCTCTCATTATAGCAAGCAAAGGTCATTGTGCACCATAATATGACTTCTGTCTTAGGGTTTCACTGTTGTGAACAGATCATGACCAAGGCAACTCTTATAAGGACAACATTTAATTAGGGCTGGCTTATGGGTTCAGAGGTTTGGTCCATTACCATCAAGGCAGGAACATGACAGCATCCAGGAAGGCATGGTGCAGGAGAATTTAAGAGTTCTACATTGTCATCTGAAGACTGCTAGCAGAATACTAGCTTCCAGGCAGCTAGGATGAGGGTCTTAAAGCCCACACCCACAGTGGCATACCTACTCCATCAAAGTCACACCTACTTCAATAGGGCCAAACCCTCTAATAGTGCTCCTCCCTGGGCTAAGCATATATACACCATCCAGCTTCTATCTTAGATAGAGGCATTCACTTCTTCATCCCAATTTTAATACAAAGCTATAGTGATCAAAACAGAGATAACAGCATAAAATGCAAACATTTACACAGTCAACTAAGCTCTATAAAAAACATCAAGAATAAACAATGAGAAAGGTATAATAATTTCAATAAATAGTATTGACTGAATAAAAACCAATATATGAAAACAAGGGAAATGTGTGTCAAGGTTTGAATAAAGAAACTGTGATATATACATATTTACTGGGATATTATGTTGCCTTAAAAGGAGGGAAATGTTGCCATCTGTAGCAACATAGTTGAAACTGAAGAAATCAGACAGACAAAAAATGAAGGACTTCACTTAAATGGTTACTTTTTACAAGTTTTTAAACAGTGAGTAGCTTGGTGGTTAATAGGAATCAGGAAGTAAGGGAAAAGATTATAGAGGTCAAAGGGAACTCACTTTCATCTCGAGAGAGTCTTAACAAGAACTGAGATGACTTTAGTTAGTAATAAAATGTTCTACACTTGAGTTTGTGAAGTAAATCTCATAGCAGCCACAGAAAAAGCTGAAGCTACTTGCTTGATTGTGAGCAGCAAGGTACAAATAGCAAGATAGCATACCATTTAACTTAAAAATAAAATATGTAATCTTATTGTTCATTTATTCTGTGTGTGTGTGTGTGTCTGTCTGTGTGTGTGTGTGTGTGTGTGTGTATGTACATGAAGACATATCTTGACATGCATATGAAGCACCAATGTCAACCTGCAGGAGTCAGTTCTTTCCTATCAGGTGGGATCTTGGAATTGAACCCAGGTCATCAGGCTTGATTGCAAACACTTCTACTCACTGCTGTCTTCATGACCCCTATTTTTTCCTTCACTAAGACAATTTATCTTAAAAATATTTAATGTAACCTCTTCAATTGCTTCTTTGTGGAATCAAGTTGACCTTTTTGTTCTTTTCTACATTGCAAGCTTATTTTGTAAAACTTGTAAGGATTTATAACAAGAATGTATTTTTCTGCTTCTGAGTGCTGAGCCTAATATATCTCTATTAACCTAGCATCATTAATCCTACCACTCAGATCTGACGTGGCCTCATTTAATGTGTGACTATGTTTTACGGTGAAGATGGCTCATCTTGTAATTAAACTTGTTCCTCCTTGAATTTCTAACATTTATTTCCATTTTTCAGTCACATAAATTCATGTGAATTTTCTGGCTACTATAATTGTATATAAAATATGATGTTAAGTCTTCCTTTTTTATCTTTAAATTCTTTCTCCATGATCTTAGCATTAGCACCTTGCTTTGACCTTGGTAGACTTTATTTAATGTATACATGTCCCTTATTTTCAAATCTTTCAGGGTAAAGAATACATACAGCTACTGAAAATATATATTTAAAAAATTCACCTCACAAAATTTTATGACTAAAATCCTTATTTTTAAAGAACTGTTCTATTAATTTTAGTCTTACGCTGACTCCTGTTCTGCCTTCTGTGGATAGCCTCTATTTTCTCTTTATTGCTCTTTTATAAAAGTATATATTCTATATTAGATTATATTATAATTTTAGTTTTTCAAAAATACAGGTCTGTAGTTATAGTTACATGTAATTATAGTTTATTAACTACACTGACAGACACAAAGACACAGCTTAAGTGATATTTTTAAGAAAAGCAAATGAAACATATTTTCCCAAACCTTAGGGGTTTTATACAGTAGCTCCTTCCCTTCCTCCCTCCCTCCTCCCTTCTCCTCTCTCTCTCTCTCTCTCTCTCTCTCTCTCTCTCTCTCTCTGTGTGTGTGTCTGTGTGTCTGTGTGTCTATGTGTTTGTGTGTCTGTGTGTCTGTAGACTGAGGGTGAGATAACAAGAAAGAATGAGAGACTGAGAGACAGCAAGAGCAAGAGGGAGTAAATAAGGAGGGACACCAGTGTATTTCATGTCACACATGTGAAGACCAATGGCCAATCCAGAGACTTGGTTCTTTCTCTCCTTCAACCTTGTAGGTTCTGGGAACTGATCTCAGGTTGTTAGACTTGGCAGCAAAGACCCTTAGCCACAGAGCCATCACAGCTGAATCAAGTTAGTGTGTTCTATCACAGTTCTTTGAGGTGATTGGAGGCTCTCTGTGATGACTAGATTAGATGATATTTGGTTGGAGGACAGGATGACCTAGAACTGTGAGCTGACATAAGCTTCTTCTCTTAGGTTGCTGTTGTCAGGTTATCTTATAAAACAGGAAAAGAAAGAAAGTGGCTTTCTTGACATTTCTTCTGCCAAATTAATTCATCTTTACTTTTTAGTTTCCAGTCTCTCAATTATTCAGAATTTGAGGATAGATTAGACTAATTATTTGCCAGAATGTAAAATGAATGATCTCTTCTTCCAATCTCAGCTGAGTCTTTGCTCTCCCTGAAGTCTCCTTAGCACCATCAGTACTGTCCACATAACAAAGACCATAATGAGAAATGTCCACCACAATCGGGCATTAAGGTCTACTGAATACAGTCCATGAGTTCTCCAGCTTGCATCTCCAAACTTCTACAAATTACTCTTGCAAATCAGTTCCAAAGGCTTATGAACCACATTCTCAGACCTAGCGAACTCTACATCCCAGGTAACAATTTTCTGAATGTGTTATTTTCACATTTCTCTGGCCAAAATACTTCAGGAAATAGTATCAATTAGCTCACCCATACATCTGACTTATAATTTACTTTTGCTATTTTAGAAATGCCTTTTCTCTTGATCAATGTCATTGTTTTCACATGTACTTGTTCCTAAATGGAATCCAGAAACTTTAAAAGAAAATGTTATCTTTCAGCAGAGTTGATTCTTCCTTTCTCTGTTAGGGCTATGCTGTGATGATGTGTGGGCTGAAATGTGCACACACTCGGAAGTACAATCTAATGGGCTCAGCCTTTTCAGCTGTGGCCGACTTGCTGATTATTTAAGAATTCTTCAGCTCTTTTTTTTTTTTTTTTTTTTTTGGTTTTTCGAGACAGGGTTTCTCTGTGTAGCCCTGGCTGTCCTGGAACTCACTCTGTAGACCAGGCTGGCCTCAAACTCAGAAATCCACCTGTCTCTGCCTCCCAAGTGCTGGGATTAAAGGCGTGAGCCACCTCTGCCCAGCTCAGCTTAGATTTTTATGTTCCTTTATCCCTCAGCTTCAAAATTAGACTGTTTTGAAGAAAGGCCAGCCATGACTTTAAACAGATGTCTTCCCCTATAACATTTTGTTTCCTAAATACTAACAAATTCAAGGTTTCATTCTGCCCTTTAGAAACTTTTGACCTAGCTTTTGAACTCTTATGGAACTCAAAATGTAACAAGTTGCTATGGGAATTTGCTATATGCATTTGTCTGTCTGTCTGTCTACCTGTCTGTCTGTCTGTCTGTCTGCCTCTTATGCTTCCTGAGTCACTGGAGTCCTTTGCAGCAGTTCACATCTTTGCTGACTCCTCTTCCTCTCAGAATGGACAAGCTCTCTGGGCCCCACCTGAACCTTAATCCACAAGAAGATCCCCAAGAAGAAAAATAATTTGTAATAATTCTAAATCATGTCAGAATCAGACTTTCTAGTCCACTAAATCCTTGTTACTTACACTGATTTGTACAATCTCGATAGGTATTGCTTATATTCTATATGATGTATCCAGCATACTGCCCTTGCATGCCTACCGTATCCTCCTGAAAGAACAGAAACCAGTCCATTATCATTTAGGTGTTTTAATAAGATTTTTTATATCAATTTATTTTTTGTAAAACCAAACGTTTGTGTGCCCTAAGCATCATTCATTTACCCAACATCTATTTCTATGTATGCACCAAGAAGTTGTTCTACTCAATTCGGTTGGATTTCTATAATGAATTGTTTCCAGATGTAAGTTCTCTCTGGGAGTCTTCGCCATAATGTCCCTTTGTATGAAATGGCAGTTCTCCATCACAACCTTAAAAGCAATTGTTTTAGTTTTTCTTTTAAAAGAAAAGGAAGCTTCACAACACTGTCAGTATAAAGAGAATAAAGAGACCCCCCCCATTCTTCTTACCACCTTATTAGACCAACAGTTTTCAATCTTCCTAACACTGTTCCTAATGCTCTAATACACATCCTAATGTTCTGGTGATCCCCAACCATAAAATTGTTTTCATTGCTACCTCATAAGTGTATTTTTGCTACTGCTATGAATTGTAATGTAAACACCTGATATGCAGGATGTCTGATATCTGACTATGAAAGGATCATTTGGCTCCACCCCCAGAGGGGTCAGGACCCACAGGTTGAGAACCACTGAATGAACTATTACAATTACAGAATAATGTCTGGCCCAGCAGTGGTGGCACATGCCTTTAGTCCCAGCACTTGGGAGGCAGAGGCAGGCAGATTTCTGAGTTGAGGCCAGCCTGGTCTACAGAGTGAGTTCCAAGACAGCCAGGGCTATACAGAGAAACCTTGTCTCAAAAAATCCAAAACCAATCAAACAAAGAATGCAAAACAACAACAACAACAACAACTAATGTCTGAGGTAAAGCAAGATGATAGAGAAGGGCATAGATGGCCATAGTAGCTGACCCAGCACCACTCTGATGAAAAAGTGAATTCTTAGTCTTCACACTCTGCTTATGTACCAGAATTACAGTTAAATAAATTACATTAGTATAGAATTGTCTGAATTTGTTTATACAAATTAATACATGAAAGCCTATAATATGTAACACATATGCAGAAATGCACTCATACATACACAGATGTGCACACATACACACACACACACACACACACACACACACACACACTCCTCTCTCAATCTCAACTCTCATCTTCAGAGAATTAGCAGAGAAACCCCACAGATAGAATAGCATATCCTCCTTTGTACTAGATTTCACATCACTGCTTCATCATTTCCTTAGATGAAGGATCTGAGGATACAAGGCCACACTAATGTGCCTAGGGAGAGATTGGCTCTGATTTTGCTTTAGAATCCATCACTGCACAGTAGGGAATTGATTGGTAATTTTCTTGTTTCTGCCCAGGCTACATCATAAAATGAGAGCACATAGCTATGAACGGAGCCTATGTGGGTGGATACAGTACTATTCTATTTCAAAATGACCAAATGTCATGATGGGATCTTCAGCTCCCTTATCTCTGATTATTATAGCTTACTCTTGGTCTCATATAAATAGTACTCATATATGTATTTTTAGCGATTAGCTAGCCAGCTAATTAAAACAACAACTCAATTTGTATAACATAAATAAAAACATAATAGTAATGGAACATAGAAAATGTGGTTATAAAAGTCCCTATTGCTCAAATTCCAGTCTCCACTTAAATGTAAAGCATCCTGCCCATTTTGTACCTTAAAAATGAGGGCTGGGAAAGATGGGTTGGTGGGTCAGAGTACTTAGAGCTGTGCAGAAGACCATAGTTAGGTTCCCAGACTCCACGGAAGCTCACAGGGGTCTGGAACTCCAGTTCCAAGGAATCTAGTGCCCTCTGCTGGCCTTCAAGGGCACTCTGTGCACATATATTCACTAGGCAAAATACAAACACACACACACACACACACACACACACACACACACTCTGGAAAAAAGAAAAGTAATGGTAAAAGCAAATATGACAGTATTTGTTATAATCCCAGCACTAACTGTCAGGGTCATGAAGAAGCAATTAGAAGGCATATTTTCCTCCTTGAATGCAATACAGAACTTTTGCCTTGTACGAAGTTATTGCATGCAGATATAAGGAAGCAGGTTATTATACACAGCTGAGCAACGAGGCAGGTTTAACTAATATCAATAGGAGTAGCTACTGTCTTTGTAGTGAAGCAGTCTCCAGGCCATGAGCATCCAGGAGGGAGAAAGCTCCAATGGAAAGTTTCTGCATACACTGTCAACATTCACACTTAGATGTCTGGAAGCCATTGCCATCCCTGTGAGCCTCAGCCAGAGAAAACTGCCACTACCATAGAGCTGCAGCATTGTTCTTGACATGGCTGTGCTCCTGTGAACAATTCACTTACTCCCAACATTGACCTCTGTGTAAAGATTAATTAGGATTTTCAGATTACATTGGGAGAATCTATGAGGTTCCTCCAGACAATAGCTGAATCCAGGCAGCAGGATCCCATGACTTGATGTCCCAGACTTAGCAAAGAGGATAGAAGGAGGTGGGATAGAGAGATGGAAAGAGATAGGGGGAGAGGGAGGGAGAGAGAGAGAGAGAGAGAGAGAGAGAGAGAGAGAGAGAGAGAGAGAGAGAGAGAGAGACGGGGGACAGCTGAACATCAATAATCCCTTCTCTGTTTCCTGATCTGCTCAGGTATAAGCAAGCAGTCTTAATTTCTACCTCCAAAGCTCAGAGTCAGTGCTTCTATACCTTCTCAACCATGATGGACTGTGACCATAAACCATGGGTGAAGATAATGCCTTCTTCTCTTCTTCTCTTCTGATGCTCTGTGTAAGGTAATTGCAGGAAAACATGTGCCTCTTGTGGGTAGGAGCAACTGCTATTCATCACTGCTTGAGAAACACCTCCTTTCAGGAAAGCCTGGAACTTCAGCCTCAACAGAAAGAATTGCACCCTTAAGGACACATTCTTTGTACTACAACCATTAAGATGACCCTCCATAACAAGGGTCTATTTCTAGTATCAACACTCTAAAGTTGAAAAGCCCTGTCCTAACACTACCAGAATAAAAAATGGCACAGGAAAAAAAACAATCCCCCAAAAAACAGCTGTGTGACCCTGTTTGCATTATTCAGACCAAAATGCCAAGTACTTTGCATACATTATTTGTATCCTCATTATCACAATCACAATAGATCATGTAATTATTTCTACCTGAATTTTGCACATGAAGAAAACACTATGTGTACACAAATTACAAGATAAATGGATGTCAGATAGATGATTGATCGAGAGATGATAGGTAGGTATAGCTTTAATCATTATACATGAGTCTGAAAAGCATATTAGAATATTTGAATTATCTGTTTTCGAATATTCACAAAATACTCTAAGTCAAATATTGGGATGTTTTCTCCAATAACACAGTCACCCAAGAATTAATACATGCCTGTCTAACACCAGACCCCTTACCTTTCTGTGGTAGTATTCTGATTCTAGAGAGACTGCATGCAGGCTTGCCCAATATCTTTACCTTGTACAGAAATTTGTCTTTACACAATTCACACTTGAAAACCATAACACAATGGAATCACAAAAACAAACAGATAATGACAACAAAATACAAATCTTGTGATATCCTAAGATCACAGTTTTGTATTGGACCTCATTCTTAGCTATTTAGGATCCCATAGGACCCTTGGACCACAGGATGAGTTTACCATGATAGTCCTAGCAGAAGCAGAGATATCCTGAAGAGTGGACCCATCCTGATGCTACCAGAGTATGGACACAGTGGCTCCAAAGGATAAGAAATGTCCCAGGAATTTGCTGCGGGGAAAAGAAAAAGGCTAAAACTGGGTCACCGACAAGAGGCAGAACTTGTCTCTCAGGAAGAGACTTCAGAGAGCT
>JADRCC010481850.1:0-10112 GCA_019843855.1 Hylomyscus alleni
TTTCATCCATGTTGCTTCAAATGGTAGAATTTTATTTTTATGGTGAAAATATGCTATCGTCTCCATTCACGGAAGGACATCTGGGTTGAGTCTATATTTGGGCTATTGTATGCAGGACTGTAATGGGCAGGGGGATGCAAGCATGCTTATGATGTAACAGTTTCATTTCCACTGGCTCTGTCCTGGTAATGGAATCGCTGGACCATATGGTGGTTCTGAGTTTCCTGATGTATTGCTCTCCTGTTTTTCATAATGGCTATTCTAATTTACAACTTCATCAATAGCAGATACACTTGTATTTCTCCACATCCTTGGCCACACTTGTTAATTTTTTTTTTTTTTGATGATAGCCATTCTGACTCAGTAAGATACTGTCTCAGTCAGGTTTTGATTTCCCTTCCTTTATGCATCATTCATCTCTTCATTTCATTTGACTGTTCATTTACATGGATTAAGCCAAAATATTGAAAAGACCAGGCTCTCTTTAGGATGCTCTGTAAATTCAAACACCTCATCAGGCCATTCCAAAAGCACTTTACTGCTGGCCACATCCCAAGTTTTTGCAACTTTATTTCTAACCAATTCCTTGCCGGGATAATACTTTGCAGCTCTCACAACCCTTCTGACATCACTTGTATAGGAAGTGCTTGTTTCCACCTCAGTGGCTTTGATTTTTCAGTTATATCTGCATAGAAAATTTGGCCTTTTCCTCCTCTCCCCTAATTTCTTCATTTTAGAGGTAGCAGAGTAAGAAAAGGCTTATCTTGGTAGTCAAATACACTAGGTTCAAATCCCAAATGGGAATTTGTTTGTGTGTGTATTTTGAGACAGGCTCTCACTGTAGTCCATGCTGGCCTAGAACTCATGAGTCTCCTGTTTTACCCTTCTTAGTGTTGGAATTCCAGATGTGCACCACTGTGTCCACTTTCAGTTTATTAGATTATTGCTGCCTGGCTGAAGTCAAGTTGCTTCATCCTCTGTGTTTTGTCCTTATTTTTTTCTATAAATCTAGGAAAGAAAGATAATTAAATAATTGAGTTTTAAAGCCAGGCTATTATTATTAATTTATAATACTTTCTAGAATATAGGAAATGGTTAATATAAATTAGTCAGTGGGTTGGGGATATAACTCAATTGGCAGAATACTTCCATTGAAAACACTGACCTGAGTTTGAGATTGAGAACCTATGCAGAAAAATCTGTGTGCAGTATTGCATTCTTGCTATCTAAGCACTAGGGAGGCAGAGATAGGCCAGATGAGTTGCAAGCTCCTGAGAAACTCTGTCTTCATAGAAACCTATAAAGATGGACAAATAATTAAGGAATGACATGCACACAGTACGCTCCTGCTCATCACAAACAATTAACACATAAACAGCCAACATTAACTTCAAACCAGTCTCAGAATTCATTTCCATAAGATTTACTCTCAACATCTATTGCCATTCTTAGACTTATTAACTTCCTCCATGTGTATTTGAAACTTTTAACTGGTCACATCACCAACATTTTTTAGACTTGTTCACTTGTATTTTTAATCACTTGCTGTCCTAATTTTCTCATCAGTAAAATAAGGCAATAATAACAGGCAGAGGTGTATTTAGAGTTACTACAGAGTCAGACTGGAACATAAAAATAACAGGGTTGGTCATAGTTGTCACTTAATGCCATTCTTGTTATGAATTAGGAGATAAGTTAAAGGCTTTATTTATGTCACTCTAGCTTCTCGGGTCTGGCACAATGGCTTGTGTGTGCTTTGCAAGTGATGGATAGGGAGGTAATGGAGTCTTATACCTGTTTTTCAAGCACAAAATCAATATATCTGGAGAGATAAAGCTGGGGTTTAGAAAAACTCAAGATGTGTGGAAACTATTAAAAAATTGGATGGAGGCTGTGGCTAAACATAGCAATGGCAGTGAATAGCCCTGAAGGATGTAGCCGTCTCCTTCCTTATTGTTCACACTGTCATGTTTTCTACAACCTCCACACAGAAGGCACATAACAGAGCTTTCTTAGGGCTGATACCATTGCCCTTTTCAAGTTTATGGTTGAAAGTACCACTGTACATAGCAAAGGCTTTGGACAATGCCGGGGCCGTTGAAATCACTCTTGACCTAGTTCTTGACATGCTATAAATATCATTAACAACAGCAATTAAGCATGCCATGAAGATTTTATTGTACATTTTGCAAGAAGTTGTTTGATTCTTGACCTAATTGTGGTTTGATGGTTGGGCATATGTCAGGCATCTAAAGTCTATAGATGACATATGAAAGGCTTTGGAGATAGATAATTGATTTTTAATTTGTGGACAATAAATGATTTGGTCCCCATGATCAGAATTTACTTTCAACTGACAGAATCCATGCCTTTCTTCTAAATTTATTAGGATTGTGAAAACCTTAATAGTCAGCACTCACTCATATATAGACATCTAACTTTTGCTCCTGCTTATTTTTAGAGATTAGTTTGGAGAATTTGTATTGGAAACAACCACAGTCTGTGTGAAATTAGTGAACTATGGAAGCTAGTAATAGCAAACATTGTCTACAGTCAGCTCTCTGTATCTGAGATTTCTACACCCTTGCCATCAACTATTTGAAGATATGTAATATGAATTTCATCAGTACTGAACACAGACAGCTGTTTCTTATCATCCTCCATGTAATGTAGTATAACAACTATATTATACTCAGTATTAGAAATTATTTATAGATTATCTAAAGTACCTAGGAGAATGTGTTTAGGCTATATGTAAACTTTCAACATTTTATGGAAGAGATTTGAGCGTATGTAAACTTTAGCAATCATGAGAGTAGCCTAGGACAGCTATATATTTTTGATGCCGGGTACTGCTATCAGCATGTGTGTCTGAAAGTTCATTTATATTTATCTGTTTTATGGTTTATATTTTTGTGATTAAAATACCATGGCCATAAACAACCTGTGGAGGAAAAGGTTTATTTCAGCTTATCTCAGGTCACGCTGTATTGTCAAAGGAAGTCAAGGCAGGAACTCAAACAGAGCAGGAACTTGGAGGCAGTGCTGATGCAGAGCCCTGGAGGGGTACTGCTTACTTGCTTGCTCTTCACAGCTTGCTCAGTGAGCTTTTCTATAGCACCCAGTTTGACTAATGCAGGGATAGCACCAACTCCGTCAACCACTAATTAAGAAAATACAGCCGGGTGGTGGTGGCGCATGCCTTTAATCCCAGCACTTGGGAGGCAGAGGCAGCCGGATTTCTGAGTTTGAGGCCAGCCTGGTCTACAGAGTGAGTTCCAGGACAGCCAGGGTAGGGCTATACAGAGAAACCCTGTCTCAAAAAACCAAAAAAAAAAAAAAAAAAGAAAAGAAAAGAAAAGAAAATACAGTACAGGTTTGCCTATAGGCTAGTCTTATGGAGGCATTTTTCAATTGAGAGTCCCTCTTCCCAAATGAGCTTGTGTTAAGTTGCATGAAACTAGCCAGCATATTCTATCTAACCCTGATCAACCGGCCAAATCAAAACACTATAATCGGGATGCATTATATACAGTAGAAATTCATTTCTCACAGTGCTAGATGTCAGTAGTCCACAACAAGTGAGTAGCAGAATTGATACCCGTGGGGACCTTCGTTATGGCTCATTTATGGTGTTTTCTAAGATGTACCTTCACATGGAGGAAAGAAAGGTCATGAAAAAAAAGAGAGAGTCAAATATACTCTCCTGTGACTCTTCATAAGGATACTAACACCATCCAAGAGATGGAGCCCTGAGGACCTAATTGACCTAAGGAGCCGTCTTAGATAGAGTCACTATTGCTGTGATGAAACACCATGACCAAAGCATCCTGGGAAGGACAGGGTTTAGTCGGCTTATGCTTCCACATGGAGGGGTGCTGCTTACAGGCTTGCTCCTCATGGCTTGCTCACTCGCCTTTCTTATAGCACCCAATTTGACCAATCCACGGATGTCACCACCTATATCAACCACTAATTATAACATTTATTTTATTTTGATTTTCTCATATATAGAATGGACATTGCTCGCATAAATGAGCCTCAACCTCCATTTGCCCTTAACCTGCTAGTTGTGATATGATTTGGCCTTTCTTCCTCTCAGACAGTAGGGTTTTTTCTGGAGGTTTGGTTTGGGCAGTAGTGATCATGCTAGCATGGAGAATACACTTTGAACACTCTTAAATACATGCACTTTTCCTTCTTAGACTCCTTTTGTAGCCATAAGGACAAGCATAGAATAGACGGTTGAGAGGAGGGACTAGAGAAAGCAGTTTGGGCTGGCTGAATTTCATCCTCAGAACCCAGAGATTTGACAAAGAAGGACATGCAAGCTATGCAGAATTATCATTATCACAGAGGAACTATTATTTAAGGGACAAAGATTCTTTAGATCAAAACAGGCAGAGTGCCAACACACAAGTTGGTTTTTTTTGTTCTGTCATTTGGAGAAGATAATGACATGGCTATTTTTAACAATGGAAAAAGAGAAACAGGTAAGAGCCAAAAAAAAACAGAGACTAAAGGAGAAAATATGGTTGTGAGAAAGATATGATTGTTTCATCAAGTCACTGGGGCCAGCCAGGCTTCAGGCCCACAAGTCTGTTAATGGAGCTGGACTCACTGAAGTTTCTTCCTGTTCCTTGAGGCTTAAATGGTCCCAATAACAGGTGCAGAAATGCGCACCATGTTGTTTCCAGTTATGTGTGCTATTTCAGAACCTCCTTGACACTTTCTAATGTCAGGTGAAAATGCTTGTCTGTTCTTTGAACCTGGGTAGTTTATGTTTCATATGTTAGAAGTGATAGTTAGGTTAGGCCCCTATGGGTTCAGTCTGGTTTGTAACTCCTTGGAGATGATGTCCTCAAAACCTGAGTATCATTTTGTGAGACCTTTCAAGCCCTATAAAACAGCTAGCTCTAAGCTGTCTAGATGACATTTTCTTCTATATTCTCAGCCAATAGTGAATGTCATCTGCCAGTCATGTGAATACGTTGCCCAACTTATAGTCTAGGGGATGCCTTGGTAGTAACGACGAGTAGAGCAAAGACGGACTTTGCTTTCACGGACCCTGTGCCAAATACAGATTCATGAACAAACGAATGCTGCTGCTGCAAGCCTGAGAGTCACAGTATTTTATTAGGCAGCCATAAGTGGTAGTGACATTAGGAGCTCCTTCCCATGGCTCACTTCTGCTAAATATTTGTCTGCCCCTACTCTACCTAACAAGTGCACTAAACTTTTATTTTGACTTACTATTCTTTACTTTATAGTTTTGGACAAGTGTCTATTGTTGTGTTCTCTATCTTTGTGATGTAGCCTTTCCAAGATGGAAACATGTTGAAGGTTCCTAAAAGCCTCCTGGAAACCCCATTTTTTGATAAATTTCCCTCCTCCTCTCTAAGACTGTGATGTGTAATATGATAGGCTGTGGGCACATGTGATGCTTCCAATTAGAATGAAATTAAAATCTAATGTAATTAACAGTTTTCTTCTGTGCCTCTATTAGCCATATTTCAAGTGTTCCATATTTATGTGTGGGTATTGGCTAAACATGTTTAACAGTGAAGAGTGTCAGAGCCTACCCAATTCCTCACCATTCTACTGGCTTGAGCTCATTCACCATTCACACTTATGCTTCAAGTCTGAATCCTTTAGATACAGAGATATCACTGTGGGAAATCCCAGTGACCTTGAGTGCAGAGCTTAAAGGGCCTGCTTTTATCCCCCAGGCCTGAACACTAGAGAAGGCAGAGAGGGGTATCCCTGTCTCAGTTAAACTGGTTATGTTTCACTGACATTCACACAAAAGGATGGCCATTTGTAGCTTTGCCTAAACTCTTGCCTATTCCCTGGAAACAAGGAATATTATTTTCATTTATTTATTTATTTATTTTGGTGTTATTAGTTCCTTTTTTATTTATTTATTTATTTTTTTATTTTCTAAATAATATTTAATGAACAATCAAAAACAACAAGAACAAACCCCTGTTTGATAGTTAGTTTAGGTTTGATAGTTAGTTTAGGTTTGATAGTTAGGTTAGGCCCCTATGGGTTCAGTCTGGTTTGTAACTCCTTCCAAAATTGCACAACTTACAGACATTATCCTAGTAACAAAATATATCCCTCTGCAAATACTTGGGGGGCCCTGTTCCTGCCACCCCCAGAGTCCTCAGCACACAGGGCCCCTTCTGACTTGACAGTGAACTCTGGTGTGGGGTAGATATTGCTCCCTCAAAAAGAAAAAGAATAACTTCAAGGTAAAAGGGCCTTTATTCTCTCTGAGCATAAGTTTCCTTGAAAGCTTGCTTATTGACTTTTCTTGTCACCACAGAACTTCAGAGTATAAAAGGGAGGAAAAAGGTAGCAAAGAAATAATATCAGCGGTCAGCGGGCTTACTCATCAGCTTCACCTTATTTGCAGTCAGCCACCATATACTGTGAAATAAACAGGGCCACAAGCCCAATCTCAGTTATATTGTTTTGTTTTGTTTTTTAATGGAAACCATAGAATTTAATTGATCAAAGAGGAAAGCAAACGTTTAAACTCTCTAGCACAGGTCACTTCCCGTGGAAAGTGCTTACGCCTGGATTTGTTGTGTTTGTGAGGAAAGTGCTGGAAGTAGCTGAGGAGAGGAAGACATGATGAAGAAAATGAGAGACAGGTGCCTGGTGCCACCTACACGGAGCCTGGTGCCCAGCAAGAATCAACCTGTCACATTACCTGAAATGCCCCACACATGTGGATATTTCTGTATCCAGATGTTTTCCTAAAATTCTGACTCATACATTGTACTTTTCATGAACCTTTCCCAAATTTCTGACTTACAAAGGAGACTTCTTTTAATAAGATGGTTCTACAAGCTGGTATACTTCATATCTTCCTCCTGTCATTCTGTAGTTCACAGTAGACTGTGGATGTCCTGGTTTCTCTTCTGCAGTAAAATACCCTGGCAAAGACAACTTAAGGAACAAAGCATTTATTTTAGCTCACAGTTCCAGAGCAGAACAATCCATCGTGGCAGTGAAGATGGTGAAGGAGCAGGAGCCTGTCCTGTCATAGAGCGCGGGCAGTCGAGAGGCAGAGAGAACAGGAAGTTAGCTCAGGCTACAAATGTTCAAGGTGATGTACTTTCATCAGGAAGGCTTCAGAATGATCTGTAGCTTTCTCAAACACTACTAGCAGCTGGAAATCAAGCATTCAAACCTGTGAGCCTGAGTGTGTGTCTGTGTGTGTGTCTGTGTGTGTGTGTGTGTGTGCATGTGTGTGTTGAGGTAAGGTGGGGTGCATTTACATTCAAACCAAAATTGGATATCTGAAATTTTCTATTTAAATTTGTTTAACCCAAAACTTTCTAAAATAACTGTATCATGAAAAATTATTTTAACACATATTTTACTTGGCATACATGAAAGAAAATTTCTTTTAGGCAGCAGATTGATACATTTTGAAAAGGTGATTGGTTTGAATCCATAATAGTTTTCTTTTTAAATGTGTAGTGATTGGATATTGTAAGGAAAATAAAAGAAAATGAAACAATATTATTACTCCTTAGAATGGGCAACAGAAGTGGGTGAGCCTGTGCATGCATGTATGAGTGTGTGTGGGGGAGGGGAGAGTGTGTGAATGTATGTGTGTGTATGAATATGTGTGGGTGGGGGTGAATACATGATAAAGTACACTATATCAGACACATAAGCAACACGTCTGGGACACTTGTGTTCACTGTGTTCATGTTGTGTCCACAGCTGAAGCAAGGCATGTCAGGACACACATGTCCCTTTCCTTTAAGGCCTGAGATTTTAATCTCAGTTAACTGCCTATGAGTGACAACTGTCACCTGTTTTCACTCCAATTTTTGTTTGATTCTCGTGCATGCCTACAGAATAAATTTGGTGGGTGTTATCCCATTCTCTCCCTCCCCCATTGCACTCTTCCCAGACAGCTCTTCAGCTTCCATGTCTTCTTTCTCTGTGTAGCCCTGTGAGTTTAATTAAGGTTACCTTTTCAGGCATGGAGAAGAAGTTATTCAGTGGAACAAGGGACATTCACCTGTGACCACAGTACTAAAGCAAACAACACTCCTCTCCCAGCAAGTACTGACTGCCAATTCCTGCATTTGCTTAATGATCATTTTAGTACATTATTTCTATTGTAAGAGAAACCCTTATGCTTGGTGACAGGAATGTATTTCTTACAGCTCTGAAAACTAGATGCTCAAGATAGTTATTAGGATTCAGTATGGTGAGGGACGAGCCTTACTTTTTTTCCTCAAGTAGTGGAAGGGCAGAATGTCAAATAGCTGCCTCTAGCCTCCTTTCTAATGGGATCATTAGTCCCATTCTCTAGGAGATTTTATTCTCATGTTCCCAAAAGACCTTCCTTAATCCCATCATGTTGGTAGTTATGTTTCACTGCATGAAACTAGACAGGACACATACAGACAACAGCAATGGCTAGACACTTAATAAGTCTTAAACACTTATTATAAAGACAGAGGTACATGGACTGCAGTCACAACTATGTAAGCTCTTAGGCCTACTATCATAGGAAGAAGTCATGATTAGCTAAAGTCATTCCTTCTTTTAATAAATGCCTTCAGCCTCTCTCTATGGGCTATCAACTCTAGATGCTGGGATACAGCAGTCTACAAAAGAGAGAGAAATCCCTGCCCTGCTGGATTTTATGTCATACTAAGAAGAGACAGATGGTAAACCAATGTCTAACATTCTAGAAAAGAGCTTTAGAGAAAAGCAAGAGAAGGGGTGAGGCAGGGCATCTGTGTCAAGGTGAAGTTTCACATTTAAATTAGCAGTTCTGGAAGTCTCCAGTCAGATGTTATTTGAGCAAAGACCTGAAGAGGTCAGGGGCAGTAAGCGGTTTGATCAAATGTATAGGCCAATTGGATTTTCTCTTTAATAGGACTATGGGTCATGTCTGCCAGCTCTGAGTACAGAGGAAAAAACCAGTACAGTGCAATAATCTTCACATGAGATGGTGGTGGATAGGGCCAGGGTAGTCAGATTGGAGATGACAAATGCAGAGATGGTGGCTCATCAGATCTGTAACATCTCAAAGACTCTGGCTGTTATGCTCAGATTCTGAGGTCAGATGCAGGGCAAGGAACGACAACACAAATAAACACACAGAGAAACACTAGAGAGGCAGATTCATTAGAGAGAGAAGCGAGAGAAGCAAAGATTATTTGAGCTTATGGGGATCTGGGCAATTCTCAGCACTGCAGAGAATTCAAAAGAAATGTGCCCGAGAAGAGAAGGGTGCATCCCATTTGAAAGGCAGGAGGCCAGCAGTGACCTCATCGAGAGCAGCTTTCGCTGATTGCTGAAGCTGAGCATCTGAAAAATGGAGACGTGCAGACTGAGGATAAAGATTGCCCTTTCAAGAAACTTCATAAATACAGACACAATGGTCAAAGTTGTTATCATAATCCACAGTGAGATGTACAGCTCCTCCAGTGATCTGCACATGCGCACAGAATGCAGCCTGTGCGCTCTCAACAGAGCGGCTTTGTGGCGTAATGAGTTCTCATATGTATAGTGTGTGCCAGCCTTCTTCATCTCTCTCTCATATAATATATTTTTTAAAATGCTTACCAACAAATAAATTGACTTTGACTCCATCTCTAATCTTGATTTATAATTTCCAATAATTTCATGCACAACAATTGAATAAAGAATTGCCACGTACAAGCTCATACTCAACCATAAGGGCTGGCACCATATTTTGGACATTATGATCAAACTTTTAGACATATCATTCTTTCTTCACATGTCGAATTTATACTCTTACGTGGTAACACAGTTGTACAGAGAATGGTTAGCATGTGCAAGATCGTGATATTTATCTCTAACACCAAGATAAAAAGTAGAAAGAAAAGATTTGACTTTGATGTACAGTTACAGTCACATTGTATTCATAAATAATTATTTCCAGCCAACAAAATGACATGGGTGTCTCCCTGTTTTGATTTTATTCTGTCTCTGTGATGTCTCATCTTTGATCTGTAACCTTTGATCTGTGATCAGGCACAGGATAACTGTACTGGGGAACTTGGTCCTCAGATGAAATTTAGAATGGATCTTTCTTGAATAGG
>JADRCC010481913.1:0-12076 GCA_019843855.1 Hylomyscus alleni
GCCCCCTTTCTAATGCAGTTTGGGGATTGAATCCGGGGCTTTGTGCTTGATGGGCAAGTAGTATTCAAGCAACTACACTATGTCTTCAAGGCATTAACTAATGTTTAAAAACATAAATTGAGGATAAATGTCATGTGCATGCAAGGTATAAGAAGCATACCTGTATTTTTGTTACCACTATTCCAGAGGACCTAATCCAGGACCTTACATGTGAGGTTAAGAGCTCTGTCATTGACTTTTTCCTTAGACACTGTTGTCTGGACAGTAAAGAACATTGGGTCAAGATTTCAAAAGTCCCCCTTTTAGATACAAATAGTCAAAAATCGAAAATTAAAATTTTTTGGAGTTGAAAGTTTCAATATACATAATTTTTAGCCATTTTATTTAATGTAGTGCCATGGAAAATTTCCGAGACTTTCTATAGTTAGAGCTGAAGATAAAAAAGTTGAGGTCTTGCCTAATATCCTTGAGGCTCTAGATTTTATACCTATCACCCCAAAACTTCTAAAGTTATTCTGGATTGGGGGTAGAGAGGGTAACCTAAAATTGACCAGGCAATGAAGCTTGGCTTTTTTATGCGGGCTCTTCAGCACGAGCTGGCTCCAGCTAGCAGTTCTGCTTCAGTATTCCACATGCTGAGTCTACAGGAGTGAGCTTGGTTTGGTGAGACTTTCTGATTTATAATACTGGCTGATGTGCTGAAGAGACACCTGGGACTAGCATGATAACTCAGTGGTTAGGAGCGCTTGCTGCTCTGCAGAGGACAAGGGTTCAGTTCCCAGCACCCACATAATAGTTCACAGCCAGTGGCTCATAATTCCAGGAGGTCCAACACCATCTTCTAGCCTCATGGACACCAGGTATACAGGCAGGACGTATAGATACATGCAGGTAAAACTTCATGTAAATAAAAATCAAAACTAAAAATCATTAGAAGAAATTTGTAAGCCAGTTTTGCACGGAGGAATTAGATATTGCAAAATATATGTTTCTTTTTTGAAAAAAACTGGTCAGGGTGTCAGGTCACCTGACCACTTTACTTTTGAAACAGCACATTAGTTTTATTGTTGCCTAAAATTTGATTCTTAGTTAAAGTTGTGGATGGATATATGCATGCAACATACTGTGTGCTTAGATTCAGAATAAAGAAAAAAAGAAATGACAAAAGTCCAATTATCATTGCTGGTGTTATCTAATGAACAGACTCTTTCCTAGTTTCTTCTTTTACATTTCCAATTTTGTTTTTGTTCAGGATCACGAATTTATCGTGTTTTTTCAGTCTCTAGCCTCTCTTTGGCATCGCTGAACACAGGTGATAACGAGAGTGTTCATTCAGGCAAGAGGACGCCAAGGTAAGCCCAGAGCTTTGAATGTTTTTCACAGGAAAGAATGTGGTACTTGCAATTATATAAAAATGTAAATAAAAATTATTTAGTTATTTTATATTTTATAATAAGTGAAGCATCACAGATTTTTAGCTTTGCTGATTTAAGACTTTCTGTTAAAATGATATGAGGTGGGGCCACTAAGATGGCTCAGTAGGTTAGCGGCATCTACCACCTTGCCTGACGACCTGAGTTTAGTCCCAGAGACTAACATGGTGAAAGGAAAGAAATGATTTCAGCAAATCACCCTTAAACCTTCTGCATGACACTGTATGCACATGCACACACACACAATATAGTTATTATTATATATAATATATAATAGTTATTAACTATATAGTCTATATAATCATATATAGATATATAATATGATATAGTTAAATGATCTATTTACTTTTCAGTGCTCTTTTAGAATTTGAATTAACATTAATACTTTATAAGCTATAAACACTAATAGTATTTTTATATAAATAGTTGCTAATAAGACTATGATTTAATCATAGAGAAAAATAAAATCTATCTTCTCATTGAAGACAATGACATTAGAATAATCCCAAAGTCATTTACTTATTTGAATGTAACATTTTGGAGCATTTGTATCTAATAGCTATATGGGTCCTTGTATCTCATAGCTATAAGGACCCATGTACTCTTTCTCTAGCATATAGACTTGAAAGATCAGTGTTGCCTTGAATTAGAAGACATACATCAAAAAAGAGTGCTTCTGGGGCCCAGGAGCTCAGACTGGACCTGTCTCACCACTCCGTTGTGCTAGTCGCCAGTTTTCATATGGAAACAGTCATTCCAACAGACATTGACAGTGTGCCTACTGTGCCATAAAGAAGATGCGGTATTGGCACGACTCGTTTTTAAAGCTGTAGTTTGGTTTGGTTAATACTTTCCCATACATCCACAGGAACTCAAAGATGCTTTTTTCTGAAACATAAAATGTAAGATATTCATTGTTTAGGTCAGAGTCCGTAGAAGGCTTCTTATCTCCAAGTCGTTGTGGCAGTCGGAATGGCGAGAAAGACTGGGAAAATGCATCCACAACTTCTTCAGTGGCTTCTGGAACAGAGTACACGGGTTAGTGTGAACATTTCAGGGGAGCATTGAGGGGGGTACAGGGGTTACAGGGTCACCATGCGTCACAGACACAGCGTGTGGTACAGTAAGGAAAGGGGTCACTCTGAGGTGCGAGCCTTTCAGTGATGCAGCCCCACTGAAGGAGGTGGTGACTCATCCTGGTGAGTAAGGTAGGGTTCTAAATAAAACTAAAGGTGTAACTTAGATGCCACCTGCCCATATTACTGGCCATGTCTGTGTGGTAATTTGGGCTCAAAGAAACCTTAGAGAAGTTTCATCAACAAAATATTGTTCCTCATAACTGCATGAAGGATATTCTGTTCCATAAGGACGTCATAACTCTCCATAACATCGACTTCAGTTATAACCGCCTAGGTAACTTAATGAGACTGTCTCAAAATAAACAGATAAAGCTTACTGGGAAGTGTTTGCCTATTTGCATGAGAACCTGAGCTTAATTCCTAGCACCAAAATAATAATGATGCTAATATCCAGAGAACCTAAAGATAAGGACATATAGGAGGTGTCATCCTCACTGTCCCTGTCCCCTCCAGCTCCTCTTCCAGCCTCTGTGGGTGGACAGCACTGACAAAGCCAGACTAGAGACTAGAAGGTGAGAGTACAGCTAAAGACACAGAGAGCAGGGAGCAGAGGCGGGAGTGAGGAGATGGGGCACCTGTGCATGGTGAAGGACCAGGAAAGAAATGGGATGGGGACAGCAGGAGGAGGAGACAGTCCCATGCACCTGCAATTTTGTAGAGCTGGATGCCTTACCATACCTTCAGTAGTCAAGAACCAGTTAGAAACTGTATTTACTATCTGGCTTCCCCCTCCCCACTTTATTCTTTAGCTGTTTGGTACAAATTCCTATGGTCAATCTGACTCCCTCCTTCCCTACCCTCCCTTCCCTCCCTCCCTCTCTCCCTCCCCCCTCTCCTATCTAATTTATTTCATGTGTAATAGTGTTTTGCCCATGTGCATGTCTGCTCTTCACTAGCATACCTGGTGTCTGCATCAGGAAGGTATCAGATCCCCTGTGGCTAGAGTTAGAGATGGTTATGAGCCACTGTGTGGGTGCTGGGAATCAAACCCAAATACTGTGGGAAAGCCAGCAGCCAGCACCACCTCTGCAGCCCCAATGTGACAGACAGCTCTTAGTGTGAGATTGGACAGTATTCCCATGGTGCCTCTCTGCCTTTGTAAATGTAAACAGTCTGAACAGCCTGGGAAAAAATGGTTCTCTTCATTTTTGTGTGCACATGCAGAACCAGAAGACAGCCTGTATGTGTGCTGGTGCTGCCTTTGTATTTTTAAACATGGTCTTGCTATGTACCCCTGGCTAGCCTTGAACAACCTGTTTTCCGAATGCTGGAATTAAAGGCATATGCCACCACATCCAACTGTGTGTTTTTGAAACAGTTTCATTTGCCTGTCTTCACCTCACCAATACTTTTTTTTTAATATAGTGTGGGTTCTTGGAGGGGGGCGGGGTTGAACTCACATCCTTGTGCTTGCAAGAAAAATGCTAACTGACTGAGCTATCTCCCAAGACTACATTCTGACCTTTTACAAGCTAAAGCCAATATGATGGCTTCTAACAGTAACCTGAAGAGGGTGGCCATGAGTATGAGGCCAGCTTGGACTGCATAGTTATTTCCAGACCAGTCGGGGCTTAAAGTAATGTGACTCAGTCTCAAGAAAACTAAAGTAAACTAAGAGTTACTCTTGGGCCCTTTATACTTTAAGCTCAGCAGGAAGTAATCTAGCCAGACTGGGAAGACTAAGGAGACAGTGTGACAGTTACAAGCACTGCCTTCAAAAGCCACAAGAACATCCTCCAAATGTGTCCTGTGTAAATAAAACCATGTGGCACTTGGACTGTAGCCACACCATAAGAGCTGGACATGGTGGTATGTGCCTTTAATTCCAGCACTTGGGAGGCAGAAGCAGGCAAATTTCTGAGGCCAGCCTGGTCTAGCTGGGGAGTTCCAGGACAGCCAAGGCTTATTGGTCCAGAAGCAGCTTCCAGTCAGAGCTCAGTACTCGCTTGGAGAGTCAGCAGTGTGGCAGTTCCGGCATGGAAAACTGACTGTTTCTGTCTTGGAAATGTTATTTCTATAACTGTTGTAATTGTTTTCTGCAGGACCAAAGCTTTACAAGGAACCTAGTGCAAAATCCAATAAACATATAATACAGAATGCTTTAGCTCATTGCTGTTTGGCTGGAAAAGTAAATGAAGGTCAGAAGAAAAAAATACTAGAGGTAAGCATATTCTCATGAAAATTAAATTTCGGAGCATTTCCAAACTAAAGGACTCTTCTGTAAGGAGGGGTGAGGGGGTACTGTGACAGGCTGCTAGAGTGGGGCAGCATTGAAGGGTCTGCCCTGATATGTATCCGTATTAGATGGAGTTACTCTAAGAGTTCTGGAAGAATTACAGGTTTACTTAAAAGCCATGGAGAGAGTTTAAAATGTGTCGGTAGTGTACAGTGGCAGAATGCCTACTTAGCATGTGTAGGCGATCCCCGCTACTGCCAAAATACTAATAGAAAGTTTGGCTTTAGACTGTCATATGTTTTAACCAAGAAATATTAACAAGTATATAAACAATCAGTAAAATCACACCTTCACTGTTACCTTGTTTTTGTTTTCTGTTCTAAAGGAAATGGAGAAGTCAGATGCCAACAACTTCTTAATCTTGTTCCGGGATTCAGGCTGCCAGTTCAGGTCTTTGTATACTTACTGCCCAGAAACTGAAGAGATCAATAAACTGACTGGGATAGGTCCTAAATCTATCACTAAAAAGATGATTGAGGGACTTTACAAGTACAATTCTGACAGAAAACAGTTTAGCCACATACCTGCTAAAACTTTATCTGCTAGTGTGGATGCAATTACCATTCATAGCCACTTATGGCAGACCAAAAGACCAGTAACACCCAAAAAACTCTTACCTACTAAAACATAGGAGGCAGGAGATGCTTGCTTCAGAACCTTTGTGGTAAATTTGTACTTCGTCTTTCCTGCCTATAGAAAATCTTTCTAATTGCCAACAAGATTTTTATCAATTAAAACTGGACCTTAACTCTGTTGTTGTGAACAACTGGAATGTAATCACAGTATTTGGAGTGCAGAAGATTCTTACTAGGGGATAAGTCCACGTGATGAAGGAAATGTTTTGATTCACAAACGGAGGTTTGTATGTTACCAGGTTCGCCTGCCTGTGTTAGAGAACTTGAAGCACTGAATTCTCATGGACACAGTGGGACATAGGCTTGAGGTGTGGCTAGATGACAATTATGTGTTGTATTTTTTTTTAACCCTGTACTATGTGTGCACATCTTGGAATGGTTTTGTTGTTGTTGCCCTTCCTGTTCTCTCTCCTGGGGGTTATTGTTATTCTAAGCTGCCTTTGTGTTTGTTTTATGTGGAGATCATGAAAGTAGAAAGTTCCCAGTGAGAAGTAACTTGCACCTTTCATATGATGTTAAGAGAAACACTAGTGTTAGTTTTGCAGTAGCCCTCATGTTCGGATGGTGTTATAGCGTTTGCAAAAATCCTTCTAAGTATTTACATTCTGTATTTATTATTCACACAAGTATTAACATTTCTGTATTAGTAAGAAGCTGTTGTAAAAGCTGCTACTGGGTTCCCTGCAGACCACACAAGCTAACCCAGAGTATCCTGTAAGAAGCTGCTGATTAAATCAGTGCCGTTTCTACACCACTTCTGGCCAACTCAGAATAAATTAGATTGTACTTCTAACAACGACAACAACAAACCCCTTTCCGTTTCTTTTAAAGTACGTCACTTTACAAGCTGGCAGAAGTGAGGGACACCTGAGTGTTGCCTTTCAGTGTGGAAATGTATGGCTTCCTGGGCGGCTCAGGAGGCCTTCATATTTATAACTGATAGAGAAATTACATTTAGAATTTTTAAACATGCACAAAGGGCTACGTTTTGATTTGAAGGTAGCTTCATGTTATTTTACTTATACTGGGTTTTCTTTCTTTTTAATCCCTTTCCAGTGGAACAGCTTAGAATAAGGACACACTTGAAATCTCCTCTATATGATCTTTCTTCTTTAGCAAGCATACCAGAGGGTTAGTTGGGGAAAAACTTCATTCTCAGGAAAAGACTTGAATGATTGATTGTGTGGCCCTTTTATGTTTCAGTGTTGTGACAGCCATGTACACTAGTGGCTATAAGTGAGAGTATGTTTTCTTTCATGGGATATAGAGATGAAATGTGTACATTTCTCTAATTAAGTTGTTTAGAGCAGGAACTCATGTCTCATGTGATGTATTTACTTATTTAAAAAGAAGAATGGAACAGGAAGTCCCTGAGCTGTACTTTTCTATTATAAAGCCTTTAGGTATCAGTGCATCTGGGTTTTCAACATTTTCTCAAATGCTGTCAATATTTTACTGTAATTTATGTTCTTATATTTATGTATATTTGTTAAAACTGTAAAAAAATTTTCACAGATTTTTTTCCAATACCTGTGCAAAAATGTATGTGTAGCTCAAAACTATTTGTGATCTACTGCTTGCATGTGAGAGACCAGGATATGTAACTCTTATATTTTAAATGTATACATACTGTGTATATATAAATATTAAAAATGGGGAATTTCACATTTTACCTTTCAGACACCAATTTTTATCACAATTAGAAGGAAGTGGGCAAACAAAGACATCCTTAGGATAAGACTAGTTTAAAAGTTATAAGCAAACTTAATCAAAACAAAGTGAATTATAGACAAAGGAATTTAATAAGCATTTTCTATTACTAACCAAGGTCTTTTCCCTATCAAAGTGGTCTCCTTGCTGCCACCTGAGTATTGAATAAAGAAAAGTCAGATGCAGGACATGAAAGAACTAAGGAACACTGCCCTCGCCTGTCTTCGTTCTTACATCTGTATATCCAGCAGCTGAGCAGAATGTCTAGTGTCCAAAGGTGTGATGTGAATATTGCCACAAAGTTCATTGCTCTCAGTATAAGATTTTACTTTATTAATGCAAAAGGAATACAGATATATTTCTTTAGTCTGCAGATTTTTTTATTATGGTGCAGCTTTTTAAATTATGTTTTAGAATTATACAAATGAAGATATGCCATTCCATAAAGTTTGGAGATTCCCATCAACCTTACTGAAACGCAAGCGCTGTCATCGTTGGAGGTCAGATTACCATGGTAACTACTCAGTTAAATTTGCCAAATCCTTGTCATGGTAACCAGTGTGGCCTGTCAACTCCAGCTACTTACCACAACTTCTAAAGTTTTCCTCTCAGCTTCTCAGTTTTGTTTCAGGAGGACTATTGTTTTTATTTGGCTGCTTAAAGCCAGAGTCCCCTTCTTTGATGTGACTCATGGACACTGGTGGGCAATGTGCAGTGTGTGGCGTGCTTCCTGTCCACTCCTGAGTGCTGCAGAGGACCCGTGCGTGCTCTCAGGCTTGCTTGTTCCTGGTACAGTGTAGTTCCCCTTTCATTTGAATAAAAGCATGGCACCAACTGACACTGATTCTTTAATAAAGTGTGTGTTGTCTTGTCTTGGGTTTGATAATATTATTTGGACTCAGGAGAATACATCATGAAGTTCTCCTGTCTCTCAGCCTATGTTTAAATTTAGTAAATGGATATTTACTTAAGTAATTTTTAATATTATATTATATTTGAATGCCTCTTTAGGTGACATTAGAATGTTTTTAAGTTTCTGTGCTTTGCTCAAATAGTATCGACCTCTATGACTCGTAAATGTGTATGTTCCTCATACACAACCACATCATCTCTAGTGAATTGAGAACTGTGAGGCTCGAGTACCACCGCATCTCCAGTGTGTCTCTGAGCCTCTGTACACAGTGGCCAGTTCTATACCATTCTCTAGCTTCCACTTGTGCTCAGTTTGTTCAAATGAAAGCATGAAAAAAAAAAAACACCTGATAGCCAAAACAATCCTCATGCATAATTATGTGCTCAGGCATTGCATGAGCTCCACTTTCCTGTAAGATGCTCAGTCCTCAACCAAGTGGTCGTGGTGCACATCTTTAATCCCAACACTAAGGCAGCAGAAAGCAGGCAGATCTCTTGAGTTCAAAGCCAGTCTAGTCTACAAATTAAGTTCTAGGATAGCCAGAGCTGCACAGAGAAACCCTGTCTCAGAAAACCAAAAGATAAACAAAGAAGACACTCAATCCTCAGAGTACAACTACACTTCCACAGCAGTGTCCAATATTTTAATTATCCAAAATAACATTTGATCCTAAAAACTGTATCAGCAGAGAAATGACCATAAACCATGGTGCTTTCCTTCCCCTGGCTAATAAAGGGGTGAACTTGGCTGGGGTAGAGGAAAATGCCCCACAGCAAACAGGAGCGTCTTTATGACTGGCCTCTGTACAGAGACAGTGAAGAATAAAACCTGATGAATCAAAGAGCTGCAACCCTATGACTTTGGAACCAGGAGTTAGAAAAAAAGAACCTGAAATGAGTAAAATCCCATCATCCCATAGAAATAGTGCTACTTAAAACTAGAGCTGTGCTTTCAGAACAAAGTTTTCTTTTAAAAAAATAAATCAGGTTTGTGGGGTTTGTGTAATTTAATGGAGTTTGGATTACCTCATGTTTGCACCTTTGGGCACGTAGCTTCCCAAAAGCATCTCAGCACTGCAGTGTCGTGCTTAGACTCCCAAACTTCGCGTCACTGCTGCACACGAGCATCTACCAGTGCTTCATATTTGTGTTAGGAAAGTATAGGAAGGACTGGTGAAGATGGTCAGTAGTCTGTATGTGACTCTGGTTACAGGGGAACTGATGTAATCTGGTCTCTAGACACCAAAGTACCTACCAGTTGGTAAATGAGCCAATCAACCAAAGAGACAGTTGTCAAAAAAGTGGCCAGTAAAAGTATTTACAATCCTTATCCAAGGAGCTGCAAGTGAAGACTAAGATCCCCTCTCATGAAATCACAATGGCTGTCAGTGAAAAGCACATTACAAATGCTAGGCTAGACCCTCCAGAGTCGCTTACTTCTTCCTTTCCTACTAAAGGAAGAACCTCGATCCCAGGCAATAACCAGAACCCACCTAGCATGGTCCTTGTCCTCACTGCCACCGGCTTATGCCAGGCAGAGTTCTGTAGAATGTTTAAAGGTCTCCCTCCACATTCTACTTACCTAAGTACCAGTTTGATCATGTCATCCCACTAGTCAAAACCTTGATGGACTTGGTAAACATCACTTCCCACTATGGGCATTAAAGCCTCACAGGCTCACCGAGCTCACCTTTTAGCACGGCTGAAACAGATTGATTTGTAGACATGCCAAAATAGAAAACTAAGACATTGCAAGCTATCAAAACTGGCTGGGATTGGGGAGTCGAACAGTAAGGACTTCTCTGTGTTTATTTTCTTACTCAGCATTGCATTTTGAACTATATAGAGAGCTGAGAGTGAAGGTGCTCATCCGTCTCACTGCTCGGAACCACAGAATTTTTGTTTGCTCACACATCTTCAGAAACCCTTAAATTTGCTTTGGCCTTGACACATGGCAGGATGTCACAATCTGCATTTTATCACGGTTACTAGTACAGGATGACTTACCTCTAATACCTGTACCTTGCTTGAGAGGAAGCCCCCCTAAGTCCCATTCTCTGTGTTAAGTTCCCTGATACTACAGCCCTTGCCTAGAAGCAGGGAGTGACTGTTTATGAAGTCAGTCTGAACTGAAAGTGACTTTAGAATTGGTTTCACTGAATAGCAGAATCATAGTACTGGGGAGGGTCAGCCCTTTCCCACCCTTGCTAATGAGGCTTACTGTGACTAGCTAGAAATCTTCACTAAAATGTGAAATCACTGAGAAGTGATGACAGGCAGGTAGGTGGGAGGGCAGAACACTTAACCACTAAATGTTGTTTTCTTTCCAAACAAAGTCTGGGGGCAGTTTTACATTGAGGGACTTCCCTGTTGCTTGTCTTTACATTTTCTGTTGAGTTTGTTTAAACCTTTTTTTAAGTCTTTACATTGCCAAAAACCACTTTCCTTAAAAGCTCCATTCCTTCCCAGCTATTCAGTTCTGCTCCTACTCTCCTCCCTGACCCCCTCCCCCGTGCCCTCCAAGGGCCACCAAAGAAATATGGGTAGATCTAGCCCTGGGACAGTCATACAGCTTCAAGCCACAAGGCTTTCACATTGACTCATCCCCTAAGCTAGAGCCCAGTGCTTCTGTCTGACTCAAGACAGTGTCCATACCCAGCTACCCCACATTTAGTACCTGAAAGTATCTAAAATAATTGAATATCTAAGATGTTTAATATAAGGATGCTGAGTGTGTGTGTGTGTCCACGCACATGTATGCCAGCCATCTCTCAGTGCAGAACCAGAGTGGCTACTATCGATCCCCTGTGTCCCTCAGTATATGCTCACTCCTACAAAGGACCTACCTCAATAGAGGTAGAGGATTCATCATTTGCAGTTCAAGCTGCATCAAAGGCATAGAAACACCAGATAGGGTTCTGCTTGTTTTAACTCACCCTTGTTTTAACTTCCCTGTCAACTGCCTGACTTGGCAGAGTATGAGCATGGTTACAATCATTCTATCCATTTCTCTTTATCATCTAACGTTTGGCCCTGAGGGATTCGTCATCAGAGTGACACCAGGTCCTATGAATTGTAGTGGTCAAGCCTTGATTTCTGGATGAGGTGTCTATAGATTCCATACATGATCCATCTGCTGTGTGCAAGGAAAATCCTCTCCTGGAAGGGAGAAGTAGCACTCACAGCAGAACAGCTTGGGGAAGGGCACCTTGAGAAGGAACCACCAAGTCAGAGAGCAGGCTCATGGCCACCTGCAGCTCTAGGTCCAGGGGATCCAACACCTGGCCTCTATGGGCACCAGGCACACATGATACAGAAAGGCATTCTTATACCCATAAGCCTTTAAAAACAATGGCCGTAGAACTCAGTGTTCACACATTATGTGTTAAAAGCTATGGTTGCTGTGACAAAGTATCTGATGGCAACCTAGAAGAGAAAGGATTTATTTTAGGCTCACAGTTTGAGAGGGTTCAGCCCAGGGCAGCCCAAGAAAGTGTGATAGAGTTCACACAGGTTGGAGTGGGGTTGGCCTATACACCTCAAGGTCTTCCCCTATGGCCCTACATCCACCACTTAAATCCTATGGCCAGAAGGTTCACGGCACTCCAAGACAAGGTCACTAGCTGGAGACCTAAGTGTGCCTATGAGGGACACTTTACATTTCAAACCGTAGTGCACAATCAAAGAGTTAACATTTTAAACTGAAAATGACAGCAGCAACAAGTTTAAAACTGTAAGATTAAAAACTTTAAAATAGCTGAGAAAATGTTTGGAAAAAGTATCAGAACTAAATGTGATCATGATTCATCCTAGTTTATGAAAATTGTAATAAATATATGTGATCATAATACGTAAGGACATGACTATCTGAATATCACAAACTATACCAATTAAAAACACCAAAACCACTGAAATGTCTGCATTTAAGTACTTAAAAAAATTTAAGATAAAAAAATTCGACTTAGCTGGACTTGGTTGGTCACACATGCCTTTAATACAGCACTCAGAAGG
>JADRCC010482215.1:0-11437 GCA_019843855.1 Hylomyscus alleni
ATACCTGAACAGGCTCTGTTAGTCCTATATCCTCAAACTAAACCCTATTAAGATCTAATATCTGGCCCCTTAAGTAAAAGTTTGCCCATCTTTGCCCCAATAAATAAAAATGTTATATTGGACAGTATTTCCATCAGAAAGGCAAACACATTTTATTTCATGCTTCCAGTCTATTTATTTGAGAAGAGGGTTCTTGTGTCAGGGATGTGCAAGAGTTAATTTTATGTCAATTTGACTGGATTAGATATTTAGGTATGCCCATGAGGATGTCTCTGGAAAATACTAGCATATGAATCAATAGGCTAAATAAGTCAGATGAGCCTTTCCAGTGTAATGGATATTTCCTTAGCACTTGAGGACCTTGGAAATAATAAGGTGGGTGTGGGGAGGATTCACAAGCTCTCTGCTTGACTTCTTGAAATGGACCATCTATCTCCTGCCTGTGAAGCTCTTGGCTCTCAAGCTTTCTGACATGGACTTGGATCTATCAGCTCCTTCACTCTTGGGCCTCTTAAATAAACCATCATCTATCTTGGGTCTCCAAACTGCAAAAATAGATCACTGAATTTTTTTTTTATCTTCATAATGGTGTGACCCAAAAATAAACAGATGAGAGGTCTATCCAATAACAGGTAAGTAGGTAGGTAGGTAGTAGGTAGATGATAAATGGATAGATAGATGGATAGATAGATACATAGATAGATACATAGACAGACAGACAGATCATCTTCTTTAGTTTTGTTTCTTTGACTAATACACGATGATCTAAAATTGCTTTCAGTTAGCAACCTTTACATGTGTGGGTGGACTGTCTTCTGCATACATACCATGGTTATCAATGATGGTTTAGATCATTAGAAAAGACTACAATACTATTTGCAGACTATACTTTGTATAAGCCTATTCCTTGCACATTTCTTAAAACCTTCCTTAAGTGTGGTCACCAGGTGGTGACACACATTCCCATGCTTGTGCTAGCTGCTACTTGAAAAAAGAAATCATGTGCCTTAATTGTACAAGGTCACAAATGTCAAACGATTGCCCTTACTTTACATTTTGTTTTCCAGTTTGCTTCTACTACCTTATAGCAAGTTGTTGTATCTTTCTATAGCTTCCTCTTCTGAAACACAGGAGGTCTGCTTCATAGAGTGAATTGATCAGACTGCAGCTTTGATCCAAGTGGTGTCTCTGTCAGCCACCACTGCTGCTGCATATAGTCTCCCCTCTGCAGATGAGGAGACTAAGGCTAAGGACCTTAGGTAAGGCCACTTCAATGACATTGTTAATGACACAAGTTAGGTCATGACAGAATTGAAATTGGAACTAAGCACTCACCACACTCCTTTGTCCCTAGGTGGAGAAGTTAAAGATGATTTTTAAATTTTCTTCTTCGTCCTTATCTTAGTTATGTTTCCATTGCCTTGAAGAGACACCATGGCCAAGGCAACTCTTATAGAACACAGCATCTAACTCGGGCTGGCTTGAAGTCTCAGAGGTTTAGTCCATTATCATCATGGCGGGAAACATGACAGCATCCAGACCATCGATCCAGACAATGGAAAAACGATGACAGACGTGATGCTTGAAGAGCCAAAAATTCCGTATCTTGATCCAAAGGCATCCAGGAAGGGACTAGAATTCCACACTGGACAGAGCTTGAACATAGAGACTTCAAAGCCCATCCCTACAGTGACAAACTTCCTCCAACAAGGTCACACCCACTCCAATCCAACACTGTCACACCTCCTAATAGTGCCACTCCCATGTGCCAGTCATCCAAACACACGAGTCTATGGGAGCCATTCTGATTCAAACCACCGCAGTCCTTTTCCCTCTGATCTTAAATGATGGGCATGTATGACATCAACAATCAGAAAACATTAAATTGCATAATATTACCTTGAAAACAGAGTGTAGAAATTGTCACACACAAATGTCTCCTTTGCATTTAGAGTGCTAGGCACTACACCATGGAACTGCTGTCCCCTTTACCTTCTATGTATTGTGTCTCCCAGATTTTTACCTCCAACTACACTTCATTTCCCCAACACTAAACCATGAGCCTTTCTACCGCTTACAATGTATAGCACGCCGTCAGAAAGCATTGTCTCAATTCTCAAAGCAGTGTTTGCAGGTCATATTATTATTCCTAATAGTATGCACACTTTATTGATATTAGGCTTTTAGAAATTTAAGGTCATTTAATAAGTAAGAAGCCAAACCAAGCATCAGGTCCACATGTTCAGACTCCAACTGTCTTTTTGTGTAGTTCCCCTGTCTTCTTCATGTTTTGCTCTTCCTCTGTCCCTCTTGACCATGACCTGTGTGCCTCACCCACACTGATGATCTGACCTGTGAACCCCTGATTTCTCTAGCCTGATTTCACAGTGCTGCGGCTCACTCTTCTCTCATGTTTGATAGGGCCCATTAGATGCACAGCTTGTTTTAAGTGTGTCAAATAGAAGCTTTTCTTATTCAAATATTGTTCTTTCCTGTGAAAACATTAAGTAGCCTTCAGGGATTAGCTATAATAAACAATTTTCTTTCTTTTTTAAAAATTTTAATTAATTAATTAATTAAACTAGAAGTGCTAAAGAAATGGGTGGACACTAAACACACATAGGATACAATTGTTTTGCTACCTGTGTATAAATACACACTGGATGAGTAGCCAGGCAGCCAACAAAAACAGTAAACTGGCTCTTTATGCTCTGGTGTGAATTTTATAGAAGGAATATTCTGAGCACATATTCACTGCTATTTAAAAAAAAAAAAAAGGCAGCATTATGCTTCAATCCAGCATTTCTGCCCCTAGGACTCACACCTAGATTATAATAGATCACTCGAGCAAAAGCTTATATGAAGTGATGTTCATTGTTGTTATTTAGAATAGCTAAAATTATAACAACTCATATGCAAAATAAAGTGCTATTAAACAGAAGATGACATTTCTTGTGATGGAACACTGAGCAGCCATTAATATCATGCTATAGGAGACAATTTAATAGCGTGGGATTTTTCATCATTTGTTATTAAATTAAAAAGAAGCTTACAAAACAATATTTGAAGTGTGTTCCCAATTTTATTTTGTTTCTATGAACACAGAAAATAGATTGGATAAATAAACACTAAAAGGTTAACTCTGTGGTTTCTAAATGATGGAATTATGAATAATTTAGATAACTTATTTGTGCCTTCTTATCTTACCATTTTTATAATAAGCACTACTTTATAATCAGAAAAAGATATGCATAACAAGAAAAACAGTGCAGACATGAGAAAAGGCTCTTACATCCTAAGATTAATTTAAACAAGTTTCGTTAGAGTACTTCTGAAAACAATATTACCTGTACATATACACAAGGCCCTACTTTCTGCCACTGTAGCAGATTCACACAGCTGACTAAAATGCACAAGGAGAGGGGGAAGCTGTGGCGTTCAATATTCAAGTTTATTTCATTAGTTTATTTCAATTTAAGACCTTCACAATTATGGTATAAAATGCTGCCTTTTAGAAGAATTTTAAAAGACAGAGAAGTTACCAGTCAGACTGGATTTTTTTTTGTCCTTTGTTATTTTGCATTCCTCACCAATGACCTGTGTTTCTGTGTTACATAGACTATGGTTCCCAGGGACTATGGGACATACGGGTCTATTATATTATTATAGTACTGTTTTAGAAAAATCACCTCATTTGTAACTTATTAAAATAAGTTCTGTTGTTATTTTTGTGTGGTAAATTTAATTTGATGCCTATCTGCACCTCGCACCTCTCGTGTCCGTAGCTCTCTCCAGCCTCTCCTGCCTGGGTGCTGAATGTGTTTTATTAACTGTCCATGAATATAGTCATTTTTTGAATATAAATCAAAAGTATTCTCATCCTTCCATTAACATTATTATTCTAATCCTTCTTATGTATCATCTGCTGAATCCCTCTTCTAGCTCATTAATAATGTGACTAAACAAGGCTAGCTCCTGTCCCTGCCACACCATCAGAAACTGCCTATATCTAATAAATTACCATTCATCAGGACTGGTGCCTGCATGAAGCCAATTTTTAATACCTGTGACAAAAAGTCTCATTCTTGCCAACTTAAATCTGTTGCATCAGTAATTTTGTGAGACACCATACATATTTTTGTAACAATGAGTATCTAAAGTCTAATGCCCCATCTCCTCCTCACCATTCTGAGTTTTTTTTTTCCCATCATCACAAGTCAGCTAATTAAATAAGACATTATCTTTGGCTGTTTGTTTTGTGTTTTAGAGCCTGCTTTTAGTCACTGAATCCCGGCTTCCTGTCACTCTCTCTAAGGAAGTTTTACTACTGCCGGTCACTCTATGGTATGGTTCTCATTCTGTGGGTCAAGACCTTTTGGGGATCGCATATGAGATACTTACATTATGATTTATAGCGGTAGCAAAATTACATTTGTGAAGTAGCAATGAAATGATTTAATGATTGGGGGTTCACCACAACATGAGGAACTGCATTTAAGGGTCACAGCTTAAGGAAGGTTGAAAACCACTGCACTGTGGTATCCTGCCTCCCTCCCTGAAACATCCAAGACAACTTCTCATCTTCCTAACTTATTCTTCCATGAGGCCTTCCAAAATTATCCACCGTTTTCAGCCACAGCCCCACACTCATGCCCACTGCCTCAGAACTAAACACTCTCTCCTTTATAATCCCAAAGCTCCAGGCATGGTGACAAACTCATTAAACCCAGCAAATGTGTAGGATTCAGAATAATGAGATGCCCACCCAGCTCCTTCATGTCTGACTCTGTCCTCACCCACACACTTTAAGCCAGGATGCTGTGAAATCGGGTGTGGAGACCACAACAACTCGTTCACCACCTGTGACTGTTTGCTCCTTCTTCCCTCTCCATGCCAGGTGCATCAAGAGTTAAATCTTAGACTAGTAAAAGTCACATTCTTAAGAAAGACGGCCCTGTTCCCTTTCATTTTCCTGACTTTCTTTATCTAGCAATTTAGGTTCTGAGTTCAAAGGCTTTCCCTTCTGGGTAACTAAAAGCCATATTCTGATTAAACAATCAATTAGTTAGTGGGTTTATTTTTTAATTGACCCCCTAAATTTATGTCCAACACTGCACTATACATGCTATAGAAGTATTTTCAAACTGCATTGAAACCTATAAGGAGATCAACTGAGTGTCATAAAATCAATTTGGTAGGTCACTACTAGCATTTAAAAATAAATCGGGTCATAGGTGTATTACTGGATCTAAATGTCATTTGTATTTTTTAGGTATGGGTCCCAGTTTATAAAAAAACAAATAATATTCTAGACAACCTAAAAGAATACAGGCTTCTTTCCTTATGTGCAGAAGTGTGAAACTTGTGCCCAGGAAAGCCAATGGTTCTGTTCTTATCTAGCTCAGCTCTGGTTTACAGGCAGGTTGCCCGTGGGTTTGATCCAGGATCTTTGATCAGTCATGTGGTACTGTGGCTGGGACTACTTCAAGTGACTGGAATAGGGATTCTGTGTGAAGAGAATTTTATTAAAAAAATAATAATCCTAACTGTCTGACAAGTAATGATTGAATGGAGTGAATAGATGTTTACGTAAAGATTCCAAAAGAAGATTTGCTAAAAGTTATTACATGAGTAAGTGATGTCCGTGATCTATATAATGAAACTCAAGAACTACAGAGACCATGGCCCTCCCGCCCAGGCACACCACGTCTCAGCCTTCATGGATGCTTCCTTTCCTCAGATAGCCTCACGGTCATTTCCCACAGTGTCTTTAATCGAATGCCATGAGTAGCGTATAGCACCATGATTGACCGTTTACCTCCAAGTCATCTACAGGACTGTCACACTACAGTGACATCATTTGATAGTATCTTGACTTTTTTTCCCTATCACTGTGTCTAGAAGAGTCCATAAATACTCACTGAACACATAACATCCAAAATATCCAAAATATCTGGATGCTGCAACTTGTTTCCTATTTTGGAATAGCATTAGGGCGATTAAGTTTGGGTAACAAGGGATTTTTACTTTTGCTGATCTATATTTCCTAGAAAGTGCATAAATAAATAATATCTTATTTCAAATGAGTGATAAGGTTTTGCTTCAGAGGGATAAGCTTGGGCCCTGTTCCTCTCACCTCTTGGACACATACCCTTTCTTAACTCTAAAGCGCCTCCTCAATTTCAACCTGAGAAGTGTGAAACTCTAGCAAAAGCCTTACCACATCGTCACCTTTCCCTAGGAGGATGGATGGGTGTGAGCAGAGGAGTGAGCTGCGCATGATGAAAGGAACACGTGTCCCCCCCATGCACACCTGAAAGAGCAGTCCTTTAAATGATTGAAGCTCATCATTTCATAGAGTGATAATCAAGATAACTAACATGCATTTTAAATTTTCAGAGTTCATTTCCTTTTGAGCTCTTTGGCGGTCAAAACACTTGTGAGCTGTGGGTAGAAACTCCTAGGAAGTGTGCACTGTGCCAGCCAGGCCTGACTTGGAAAGTAATTTCTGGGAAGGCCCCAACCAACCGTGGGTGTTGGAACAGAGACCTCTGCTTTCTGCTGTGTGTGGAAATGTTCACCAACATCAAATTACTTGATCTACAGAAACTTCCTACGGCTAGGCCAAGCTAGTAATCACCACCACAAACAGACATTTTTAAATGATTTAATGTGATTTCTGCCCTATCACACAGCTGGTAGCAGAACACAGACTAGATTTCAGGTTTATAATTCCATACACTTCCCCCTCAAATATATTTTATTTGAATTCAAACAATAGGTGAAAATTTTATAAAGTACCCATTTAGTCGTATCTTGCAAGGTTTTTCACAGGTGTATTTTATAATGGGATGATAATGCAGAGGTCAGAATTCCGCATCTTTCTCCATTTCCTTCTTGAGGCTGATTCTGTGTGCACAGACTGCTCTCCAAAAGCCTGCCAGCTTGGCAAGCTAGAGCAGGAGAAAAAAACTGCAGGTCCACCACCACATGGCAGGCCAGCATCCTCTCCAGGCCAACAGGCCATTCTACTAATGGACTTTTGTAGTTCATAATTAAATAAAGAAGTCATGTAATGTACGTTTATCTCTTTACTTGATGGAATTTTGGTCTCTTGAGCTACCTAAGGTATGTGTGTCATAAATAAAATTCTAAATATATTTTAAAAGCCTGTAATGTATGTCTGAAGTAGAAGGAAAATTCCCATTTAGAGAAGAGAAAAGAAAAAGACCTAGAATTTAAGGAATTTGTGTGTTGTTGTTGTTTTTCAAAAGAGAAATAAAACCCTGATGGTTTCTTCTCCCTTGGTCTCTGCTTTGACAGTTCCGGGTGTGACAGCCAGTATCCCTGCATCATTATGACTGATACTCATTTAAGGAGTAAACAGAAAGCGCCATCCCAGGATGCCCTCCTTCAGAACACCTCTGTCTCTGGATCCAGTTGCCACATTACTATCATGACAACAAATGAACTGAAGACAGCATCTGCTGAATCTGGCGTTTGTCCATACACGTGTCACCACTGCACTGTCCTTAGCTGAGGCTTTTATTTGATGTAGTCTAGTTTCTTCATTTCCTAGTCACCAGAGTGAGCTTAATCTAGTCAACACCGACGGAGAAGCTGTCAGTTTTAATGGCTCCTCATCTGATCTTTGGTGTTTAAAGAACATATAAACCAAATATTGTCTTAATCTCAATGGTTGGATTTTCTGATGTCATATTAATATTCCAAAACTGTTTCGGCTGTTTGTTAAAAAACTAAGAACATTATGGAGTTTCTAATGTTTCTAGGAAATGTAAAATAGATACTAGCTGATATTTGTGACATATATTTACTGCAAATGGAAGAAGCCAGTCAGCAAAATTATAAACTCTTTTATAAGTTCCTGAATGTCCTCAGAACATATTTGATATATCAACCAGTTAATATTATGTTCTCTATGAATTACAAATAATCTTAATCTTACAGATGAAAGGTAAATAATTCAACAATAACCCACTTTCCACTTTTTACCTCTAATAATAATTGTATCTTAGTGTAATAAGTGTAATTAGAGATGATTTTCCTATGACAGGAGAAAAAAATCATTGACCTTTCATAATAAAAATTTGTGAAATGCTGTAAAACAAAGAAAATTAGGTTTGCCTGTCTTCTGGCATTCAGATACCAAACAGACTCCCAGATTACTTCTACTTACCATTTGGACAGTTTTCAAGTGCCATATTTGTATCTATGTGTGATGTTACCATGTAAAATTGGAGCATCATCATCTAGTTACTGATATTCAAGTACTATTTGCAAAACAATCTAGAGTTCAAGCATAGTGGGCATATTATTACAATCACTTATTTTTAATATGTGATCATATACACGGACATCACAAAACCCAACATTCCCATCCACACTGGATGTTTAATAAAAACTACTTATGTGTATAGAAACCCATTTTATAGCTATACTCTGCCCTCCACAAGAGCTTCAGGAAGTAAGTGGATGGCCAATGTTGCCCTCTAGTGGTTAGCATGCCCAGGTGTGTCAGAGCACCCGAGACTCCCCTCCTGAGCTGTACAAGAGACAGACAGGGAGGCAAACTTGTAAGCTGGTATCAGAAACCGTAATAAAGCATATGTGGTATAACTTGACTGGTGAAAACTGGTTTCATTGTTATAACATTGTTATAACGCCTTTTCTACTAAAGCTATACTCAGCACAAAGATTAGCTGGACTGAATTGATGTAGTTAAAAAGAAACTTTTGTAGAATGTTCTGAGAATTATGAATAATATTTTATTGTTTTAATATTGATGTTCCCTATGTAATTTGTGAACTCACATTTTCATGCCATGAAAGCACATTGCTCAACTGCAATCTTCATCTTCTGTGTGTTCTTATTGCAGAAGAACCTTCTGCCTTCCTTCTGGTATTTTCTCACTCATGGCCAGTGATTAGTGTGGGCTTCAGTGCCATCACTTCACTCTGCATGATTCCTAGAGAGGTGCTAACGCCATATTTCAGGTTCAGGGATAAGTATACATATACCCTAAGATAGGCAGAAATAGAACTCTTACCCTCATGGCGGCTTGCTAGAATACTCTACCACAATGGTTCTTAACCTGCAGGTCACAACCCCTTTGGATGCCCAGCAACTCTTTCACAGGGGTCACCTAAGACCACTGGCAAACAGAGATATTTGCATTATAATTCATAACAGTAGCAACATTATAGCTGTGAAGCAGCAATAAAAATATTTTTATGGTTGGGGGGGTCACCATAACATGAGGAACTGTATTAAAGGGTCACAGTGTTAGGAAGGCTGAGAGCCACTGCTCTAGCACTTCTCCCCCTTCTCCACATTGTCTACTCATCATCAAACACAAAGCCACAAGAGATAGCGCAGCCCAGATTGAACTCAGTGGACCTACCTGCCACTACATTGTAGGAAGCTAAGCTGTACGCGCACCTCACAGTTTAGCATTTGCCTTCTGAAGTCAAGATGAAACTAAAGTTATTCACTATTCAAAACTTAAAAGGTGAAAGGGGGCTAAAGTATTGTCATTAATAAAGCTGAGAGTAGTGGCACATGTACAGGCTCCAATACTATTAACAACATTGGCAAGAAGTTGGCATGGAGCTATGCCCTGGCAAATGCTGTGTGCCCTCCAGCTGCACTAGCCGTAACTCAGGAGAATCTAATTTACATTACTCAGCATTAGACCTGGAAAGACCTAGCTCATCCATCAATGGTCCAGACACCAGCAGCATTTGAGGTGTAATTTGAAGTTGATGAACATTTGCTGTCTAGGAAATAAGGCTATTTTCTCTCTATACAAAAGAATTTGCACCTGTCTATGACAGTCAGAGCCAATTATGGGTAAAACTCTAATTTGTTTATGGTCTAGACTCCTAAGACAATAATTCCCGGCTGGATTACTTTTCATCCTCAACAGTGAGAGGCTCCCTGGCCATGTAAAGTCCTCCTGGAGGTCACTACATATGTATCCAGCGCCATAGATTTAACGCCCATGTCTTATATGCCTCCTTTCTCAGTTGTAACTCCTACCTTGAATATTCCACTCACTAATCGTTACCTACAAAACAACTTGTTTCATTTTTCATTGTTTCTCTCACTGTTGGGTGATAGATAATGGTGATAAGTTAATAAAATAAAATATATTCTGCATTGCTCGAGTCACTTTTAAAAAGCACATAATTCTCTTTGTATAAATACACCACAGTAGGATACACTCTTTAAAGAAATTTTTACTTAAAAGTAACTGTCAATGATAAAATTCAAGTGAAACTTCATGGAATAGATATTTCTCAACAAATAAATGTCTTGGATTTTTCAAATCACACCTATCTTTACAATCTTTGTTTAAAGAGCTATACCCTTATATAGCTAGCCATTCATAAAATACTCTCCCTCAACTGTAGATGTTTAAGTCTACAAGCTTAAGTGATCAAAATCTAAGTGTGATATCACTACTTCTCCAGAAAGACTTAAATTTTTATGTCAGATTATGACTAATAACCTGAAATTACTCATTCTGGAAAGAGTGTGAGAAAGTTTGATCCTCCACACACTAGAGAGCAAGTTGGTACAGCTTTGATTGGGCAGAAGAAAGCAAAGCATAATCCACCCAGCATTTCTAATCTCAGGCAGACACCTAACACAAATACTTGTGCTCAGGCAAAAGTCCATCTAGAATGTTCAGAACAACAGTGATTGCAAAAATCAAAAATGAGAGCAGCATGTTGGTCTGTACAAGGGAGCAAGTGTGATACATTCAGGTAGTGAAATAGATAGATAGATAGATAGATAGATAGATAGATAGATAGAAGATAGATAGATACAGATGATATAGATATAGATATATCAAAAGCCATGGCAGAAGAAAAAGAAGGAATGATATGCTACAGGGGTCAATTCACACAAAACCAAACAAAAGCCAAGTATCCTGTTAGAAAGCTAGAGTCTGTTTACTGGGTGGGGGAAGCAACAGAAAGAATGAGAGAGGCTTCAGTCATTATTATTCTTTCTTGATATTTTCTTTGGCTTGGTTTTTGTGCTGGAAATTGAAACTGTGGATTTGCACACGGTAAGCATGTCTTCTACCACTGGACCACACTCCAAGCCCTCTTCTTCATGTCATGGCTAGCATGCTCACTCTGTGAAAATGTTTCAAGTGATATACATAAGATATGCACCAGTCTCTGTGTGCATTTTGCTTCCACATTGTAAGCTATTCCAAGCACACATTAAGTCTTCAAAAGTCTTAGAAGTATAATCTCAAAATAATGAGTTTAATTTCTTGTCATTCTTAAGTTTTATCATTGAACCTATAAGCAATTATTGATCTATTCATCAAATTTACCAAATTTTGTGATTAGTCACGTAGTATTTTACTTTGGAGCCATGAAAGTGTAGTCGCTGTAAT
>JADRCC010482287.1:0-10051 GCA_019843855.1 Hylomyscus alleni
TTAAGACAGAAAGAGTTGTGAGAGCTTTCTTTGTTATATATGCACTCAGATTAGGGGCTGATATTGGTAGGGTACAGAGATTGACGGAGCTGGGAAGATGGATCCGTCCTTAGCATACTTACTGTTCTTGCAGAAGACCCCACTTGTGTTCCCAGTGCCCATATGGGAATTCAAAACTCTTAACATGTGTTCCCTGGGCTCTGATTGACTTCTGGCTCCACAGACACCAGGCATGCCTTTAGGTACAGAAATAGGCCAAGTTTTACAAGGCAGTTGAATAAGAATTCTACTTGGTTTAGAATCATCTGGTAAATTAAAGGTTGCAAAATACATGGTTGGGATATTTTACAATTTTTTACATTGCCTAGAAGATTAAGTTACTGATGTACCATGTTTCTGTATAACATTCCTTTAGCTATAGAAATCTGTCAGATATGAAGGACCATTAACTCTTGGTAAAACTAAAATGCTTGCCATAGTTCTGTTATAGACTTAATCCTGCTTGTTTCTAGACTATTAATTTACAATGAATTCCAAATGGTCTTTGAAGAAAACTTTTGGAGGCTAGGCTCACCACTAAAAGTACATTGACCCTCCCATCTATCCAGGAACTTTCATACTGAACTTGGTTGGTTTGGAAGCTGAGTATGAAGGGATTCTGTTTGTTTTTATCATTACTCTATCTGTTCCTCAAATTCATCTTGTTGTTCTATCCATGACTTCTCTGTTTTTAGACAAAACATATACTGGTAAGCCTTTTTGTTTTTTTTTCTTCCTGCTGTGAAGTCAAGTGCTCTATCACTAAACTAAATTTCTAGCCCCTAATCCTTTTGAATCTAAAGGAATTACATGTTAAGGATTTGTATGTCAGATACTCTTGACCTTAGGAAACCATGTAAATGCAGATACTCTTTGTTTTTTTCAAGACAGGGTTTCTCTGTATAGCTCTGGCTGTCCACTCTCTCTGTAGACTAGGCTGACCTTGAACTCAGAAATCCATCTGCCTCTGCCTCCCATGTGCTGGGATTAAAGGTGTGTGCCACCACCGCCCGGCACAGATAAACTTAATTAGCCAGCAGGAACCTTATATTTGAGGGGCGTTAGGGCACCTTACCTTATTACTATAGCACAGTACTGTGTTGACCAAATTTGTCATTTGTTCTAACTAAATCTTGCTGTATGTAATCTAGGTTAGCCTTGAGCTCAATAGCAATCCTCCTGCTTCAGCCTCCTATTGGAATTGCAGGCATGTTGTAATTACCTCATCTAACTAATAAGTTATCTTTGAAAGTTTTCTGAGTACACTTGAGGGTTATTACATGTAAAGAAACAGTCAAATGTCTGACCCTCTTTTAATAATCTAGAATTATTAAACTTAAAATACCTCAGTTTTTTACTTCTGATTTTTCTTATTCATTTTGCTTGGGATTTGGAAACTGTCCAAGATGATAGATAGTCTTACATGCCTACATCTAGGAAGTTACATCACTTTTGGCTGGATGCCTTTGAAATATAGTCAGCAGCTGAAAGAACTCTTGCTTGGGCAATGTGCTGTAGAACAAGGAATAACTAAATGCTTGATGACTAAAAATAATAAAATTGATAAACATTAAAAGCCTGAAATGTGTGAAATAATTGAAGACAGGAAAGATGAGCCACTTTGTTTTAGGTTTGGGATTAAGGGAGATTTTCATATCTCTTTGTTTTTCTTGATAATTTTACTCATTGTTTCCTTAACTCTTTTTACTATACTTAAGGCCCACTTAATTTCATTCTTACAGACTATTGTAATTATAGAATAGAAAAATGTTACTCATTCCTTTAATTCATCTGCTCAAAAAGTGATATCCACTTGCTAAAGCTGTGAATGTAGAAATTTATGCATAGTTGTTCTTTCTCCATCATTGCAGTATTCATACCATGAGCAGCCTCCTCAGCATTGTTAGTAATGCTGGCTGTCACTGGACCACAAAGCAGCCTTCTTAGTGACTCAACCAGTTTCTGTTCAGTTTGTCTCCCATGCAAATACCAGAGCAATGTAAATTGTCATCACTTCATGTAAAATCCACCAGTGATTTCCTTGTTTTACATGGAAATAGTATAAATCAATATACAGTTTATATGTAATACCTTATTTTATGTCATTTAATTTCCTTTAACATTGCAGTCTTTGTGTCATTTGTTTTTCCTCACATTGTTCTTTCTCTGAGTAACTATTATTTCATTTATTTGTGTGAATCTGGCTAGCTTGTCAGTCTTTTCATTTACAAACTTAAGTCTTTCAGAGGGGCTTTGTTTAGAACAACATTCTATCCAAAGTGTTAGCCATTGTCCGTTTTTAAAAACAATAGATTATAATTTCATGTTTAGCCTGTCTTTTCTAGTAGTAAGCTACATGAGAACAAGTTATAATATTTAGCTCATGTTTAAGGACTAGGGAGGTATACTCATTTCAAGTAACCCCATAGTTTGTATGTTAAGCATTAGTTGGTTAAATGAGCTGCAAGGCAGCTTAGTCTTATGAACTTGAGTTTCTCAAAGTCAGTTCTAGAGCCAAGGACCTGACTTACCATATTGTCTCAGTTGAAGGAGCTCACTTAGGACTGGGATGTTTCTTCTAACAATAGTATTCCTAATTGCAAGGAACATGGATTTTGGTGTTCTTGTACTGTAAGCTCTCATATTCATAAAACTGATGTTTGGTTCAAGTTTTCTCATTCCTGAGTACTTAGATCCCTGAATAGAAATTTGATTCTTTGTTTACAGAATATACTGATGATAATGCACTCATTCCTAAAAATTCATCTGTGATTGTCAGAAGAATTCCTATTGGAGGTGTTAAGTCTACAAGCAAGACATATGTTATGTGAGTATAAAAGCTCATGCATTTATAAAAATACCTATTTTAAAGGTTTCAGAACATTTTACTAATACTAAACTTTTATGTTAATCATGAAAATTGTGCAATAGGAGTATGATTGCTTTTTTTTATCTTTGTAATTTTTCCCACTGGCTAAGTTGGCATAGTTTATAGTTAAGGGAGCTATTTCTAAGAAACATATTTGTTCCATAGGGAATGTTTTCACCACAAAAATGATTGTGTCGTAGAAGTCTTATTTTACATATTTTGACAGCATCACTGGTATTAAGTAATGCCAACATAAGCTTTTTTCAATAAGAGGTTTTGGCTTGAAGGCCATAGAATATATAAGATTCATGAGTATAACACAAATCAAGTTCATATTTGACTTCATTTATTGTCTCATACTAGTGGGACTTTGAATAAATTGTCTCGTCTCAGGATTTTTCTATAATAGGGTTATGAGTACAACTGGCAATACTACTCAGAACCTTTATACCTACTCTGTTGGCAATAACTACAAAGTAACAGAGTCATAATTGCTTATAGAACACTTTTTTCTTAAATATAAGCAACCTGAAGATGTTTTAAGGTATAGAATACTGCAGAGTTTATATGAAAATACATGCTGTTTTCTGTAAATGATTTGAGCATCCTTTTATCTATGGTGGATGAGAGTAAGAATCCTACATCCAATTCCCCATACATACTTAGGGATAACTATTCCTCTAACTTCTATGAAGAATTAAGTAGTGCTTGGCATAGAATGAATACCTATTATTAAAATAAAAGAGACAAAACTATATCCTTAACAATTTCTCTTTATTATTAATGCAGTACTGAGGATTAAACCTAGTCCCTTGCTCGTAATAAGCATTCTACCATTGAACCACATCCATAAATCTTTCTTCTTTTAGTATTTGAAGACAGGGTCCAGTTGTTAAGTTGTTTAGGCTGGTGGTGGTAGATTTGAACCTATAGCTCTTATGACCTTGAATTTGATGCCCTGCTGCCTCACCCCCTGTAAGATTATAGTTCTTTACTACTGGGCATGGTCATCCCAGAAGTTTTATATTGATAGCAGAGCTGTAAGACATAAATAAGGTAGAATTATTTTCTGTCTTAGCATGAAGTTACACTTGCTTTTTACATTTTTTTTAAAAATATGTAGCAAGCAGGATGTGATGGCACATGCCCTTAATCCCAGTACTCAGGAGGCACAAAAACAAGAAAATCTATATAGCAAGCTTGGTCTAGATAGCACGTATCAGGACACCCAGGGCTATAGAGCTATATAGAAAGACTTTGTCTTTTAAAAAAATGTAATAAATAAATAAAAAGTATCAAATACTTCATTTCTGAAATTCTTTTGATACTTAGAAACTCTTGAGAAAAGGAATATTTTAAGTCTATGGCCATCTTAAGGTTCTTCATAGAAATTTGCTTATTAATTTTTACATAGAATTTTGTTTTGTTTTGTTTTGTTTTTCAAGACAGGGTTTTTCAGTGTAACCCCGGCTATCCTGGAACTCAGTTTGTAGACCAGACTGGCCTCAAACTCAGAAATCCACCTGCCTCTGCCTCCCAAGTGCTGGGATTAAAGGCGTGCGCTACCATCGTCGAGCATTATATAGAATTTTTGTTGATAATGTTTGCCTCATAAAATGCTCAGTTTGAGCAAATGATAGAAAGTTCAAGTTATTTTTGTCAGTAGTTCAAAGTCATGTATGAACTTAGGTGCTGTCTAGTATTCTCTATAGTAATCTTTAGGAGGACCTCAGTTCTGATCCCCCTGCTGGTCTATTCAGGCTAAAAAAAACTTTGGGTTTTGTTTATTTATATGTTCTTCTAGCAACAATCTGTCCTATTACAGATTCGCATGAAATGGATTTTAAAATACTTTCGGACTATGTTGTATTTTCCAGACATGTTAAATTTTGTTAAATACTTGCTTATTGTTTTGAAATGTTTGTCTGGTTTTTTGAGACACACTCTGTCTATATAGCCTTTGCTGTGCTGAACTCACAGAGATCCACCTGCCTCTGTCTCCTGAGTCTCAGAATTTAAGGCATATGCCACCACTGACTGTCTTTAAAATAGTTTTTAAATTAAAATAATCATTACCCTGTCTATCTGGATTTGAAAACTAGTTTTGAGCACTAAAGTCTATCAGAGACTGCATTTATAAATGTACCAGCAATGGTTTGCTTAAGAAACTGGGTATGTAGAAATTTATATTTAGGTTTACAAAAAAAAAAAAAAAAAAAAGGAAAGACTATTTTTTTAAAATCCATTATAAGTAAAACACAAAGTTTATAAATACAGTACCTTTCAGAAGTGATATGTCATAACTAATACATCTCTTAGAATTCCTCAATATGATTTTTTTTTTTTTTTTAGAAACTATGAATGTATCTTAAACCACTTGGAAGTAGTAAATAGTGATCAAAGTTGCTTATTCAGTATATCAGAAATGATCTGAAAGCTTTTTTGTCAAAAGAAAATTATATTCCTAAAGATGTAAAATTAGAACTATATATTAATACTTGTCAGTCATACATGGTGATGCACACATATTCCAGCACTTGTGAGGAAGAGACAAGAAGATCTGGCCTTGACTGTATAGTGAGTTCAAGGCTGGCCTAGGCTAAACGAGACTACATACCCACACATATGTATACACATACATGCATATGTACGTGAAATTCATAAATAGCTAATGTTAGTTTTTGTTTCTGTTTTATTTTTTAGAAGTCGAACTGAACCAGTGATGGGAACTACAAAAGCAGTATGTAAAAACACAATCACCCTTTTTCTACACAATTGCTTTTACCTTTATAATGTTTCAGTGAAGTAACTCACTTAGAATACCCACTGACCATAGCACCCACTGTAAATAAATTGTATTTTGATAAGAGTTCAGTTGAATATGGATATAAATGTGGTATAATTTGCAGTTACTCTGTAGAAATGGGTAATTTGTACCCTTTACTGTTTCATATTAAATATGACAGCACTCTCCCTATATGACACTGTTGTATAGTAATGTATGATCCTTTTTAGATGATGTAGGTTTAACACTGAAGAACATGACAACATGTTCTGCATCTGTCTGTCTATAGTTAGTATTTTGTATGTATGTACAGGCTGTTTTGTGCTTTTTGTTTCTTGCAATAAAAAATTGTTTGGAGTGTATATTTTGCCATTTCCACGTTGTTTCACTTAGTTTATTAGGTTTTTTTTTCCCCTGCCTAATTGATGGCTTTCAGAAATGGATTAGCACCATGCAGAACTTACATTATTTGATCCTTTCTCCAAATGCAAACACATAATAGAAAAGAGATTTTGAGAGACTTCTGATGCAGCTTTAGAATCAGTCTTGCTTTACTTATTTGGTGCCTTTGGGCACCTGTCCTTTGTATACCCTTGTGCTATACAGAACAGACTGAAATTGTGTCTCCACTACCCAGAGTGCATAAACATTCCAGTGATTGTGATGGTTTATACAGTTCATACACAAGCTAGAAAGCTTCCCTTTCTCAGAACATACTGCTTCACTAGTTACAGACTATCGAAAACTGTATCCTACCAAAAGTAACCCCCATTAACTGGGGTAACACCTTTTAATAATTACAGATTAACCCAAAGTGTGACACTATTTTGACTTTGAGCTTTTAAGGAAAAGCACCACTTCTAAATTGTGGGACAGGTGCAGAACACGGGGCTGTCTTATCTGGGGTCTGCAAATTTAATGGTACTCTATAAACATTTTGTTGCTCAGGCTTAATACTTGTACACAAAAACACAGTATTTGAAATCTTCATTTAGAAGTCAGGGGTATTGCTTGCTATCTGATTTTACTCTTTAAAATACTACTGATATTTGTGTATGAGGCATTTCACTAACCTTGGATCATTGGATCTTAAACATGATAAGTAGAATATCTCAACTTTGAACTTGTTCTCTAAAGTATATTTTAGTTCCTGTCTAACTAAATACAGTGATTCAAAGTTTAAAAAGTCAGTGTTTTAGGGGTTTTCCCCACTTTTGGATAAATGAGTTTTTTGGGGGGGGAGTTGTTTTTTATTCTTTGGGTTTTTTGTTTTTTAAAGCATAATGCTGTAAAAACTGTCCAAGTTTCTGTTTTGCTGGTGATTGGTTTAAAACTGATTTTTATGTATCCAAATGCTAGCACAAATTAGAAAAACTGTCCTGGTGACTGTAGTAGCTAATGTAACACATTTGTATAAACTTTTTTATATAGTATTTAAATTAATTCAGATGAAGTTTTATTTCTTGAAAATAATTATTTCCTTTTTGTTTATTAGCATGTGTATAAACACAAGTCACATGTTCATAAATAAAGTTAACATTCTTTTAGCCTTGTGTGTTCCCTGGCATGTCTGTATTACATTTATAAGAAGTTTATTGTAAGCTTATTCAGATTTCTCTTTTCCTTTTAGTTCCTTAAACAGTTTTAATTGTAGATAGACTTAAGTGCGATGGAGACATAACATAATCTGTTGTCTCTATCTTTTTTTGCGTGGGTGCTTTGTTGACATTCAGGATCACGGAAACATGTTCATTGACTAGTATTCATAACCTAGGAATAAGGATGGTTTAGGTATACATATACAAAATAGAGATCCTGGAAAAAATATTAAAACTGTGATTAGGAAAAGTATGTTCATATACTTGGGTTTTTTTATTTTGAGATTTGGATCTTAGCGCTCAGGCTGGCCTCTGTCTAGGAGGCTGCCCCTGAGCGCTTGAGTGTTGCCTCACCTCCCATGTACTGGGATGTAGGCTTGTACCCCTGTGCTCAACTTGTTTGGTTTTCTTTTTTTGTTGTTTGTTTTTTGGGTTTTTTTTCCTGTCGTTTTTGGTGTTTGTTTTTTTGAAGACACCAAGGTCTTGCTGTGTAACAACTCTAACTGGTCTGGTACTTGGTATGCAGCCCAGACCAGCCTTGAACTCATGGCAATCCTCCTGCCTCAGCCTTGCAAGTGCTGGTATAACAAGTGTGGATCACTACATACCCTGTGCATTTTTGGTAATTTAAGCCAAGTCTGATCAAAGATGACTATCTGTTTATTCCTTCCTTCCATATTGGTTTGGTGCTCCAAAGCTAGATGTTCTTGCTAACTAAACATTGTGATTACATTGTTTGGGTTCTTTTAGTTTCATTCAAATATAATTGGCCTAAACAGCAGATTTCCGGTCCTTGCTCCCAGAAACAAGGCCCTAATACAGAGAAGGACTAATCTTAGTGATATCGGTAGTACACATTATTTTTTGAAGATCTTTTAAGTGTGGCAGACTGAACAGAATTTTTCTAAGAAGTCACTTTTTTTTTACAATTTAGAAAATATAAATTCCTAACATTTTTCAGCCAAACTTTGTGAACATTTTTTACTTATGTAAAAAATTAATCTCAGATTATAAGGTCATTAGATAATAGAGAAATTATTTGGTGGGAACAACCATAATAAATATGCAGTTTGTATGGGAAACCACTTTGAACTCAAGAAGTCCATAATAAAAGAAGTGGAAGAAAGCAAAAGGGGAAAAGGGCGAGAACAAAGTGGCAGTGGCAGTGTGTGCTGGCCTGGCGCCAGCAGCTGCTCTCCCACCCTTGTCTGTAATTCCTGGTGATTTACAAAGAAACCTGAGTACCTTAGACTTTTTTATGGATAAGATATTTATATTTTTTTCCTCATTTTTGCTTCAGATCAGTCCTTAAGTAAAAAATTTTGAAAGTAAGCAAGAAAGCTCTTGCTTGTGCATTAGTGGTTCTACATTAGAAATGTGAGTTTAGTATACAGTGAGCTCTACAGTCCTTAAATGTGGAACAAAGAACCATTTATTTAAATAAACATCCCAGTAATAATACCCATCAGACTAAACTCAAGACATTTGCAAGATTTATTTTCAGACAGAGTCTTGCCACGTAGGTGGTGCTTACCTCAAACCCACTATGTAGCCCAGCTCTGGAACTTGTGGTCTTCTTGCAGCAGTTTCGTAGGCAGGTACCACCATGGCTAGCTAAGATGTATATTAAATTTAGCCAATATAATTCTTGTATTGATTGAATTTGTTCTATAGTGGACATTGGAAAGGACTTCATATTTAATCTTGTTGGATTCCGGATTTTTGTGTTTTCAGTACTTTATAGAAGGGTATTTGAAGGCATTTTCCTTGAGACAAATATTCTATTGAAGTCTGTCCATTCCAGAGAATTCTGACCACTAACATATGAGAAGTTTTTAACATTGAATAGGACACTAAATAAGGAGATTTAGAGATGTCGTATCCAGAAGTTAATTACTAAGAATGCATGCAGACCAGCACCTTTTAAAAAAACAAAATCATTTAATGGGATCAAGTGAAAGAACTTTAAAAATGTTAACATCTTAAAAATACATTTTAAAACCCTCTTATTTCCTTAATATATCCTTGCCCAGTTGATTTCTCCAAATGCTAAAATCTATCATTGTGTATGACAACTCTTTGATATTTTCCCAGGTTATCTTTTTAGTTTATCTTTTCTGTTTTTTCCTTTTTTTTTCTTTGGGGGAGGGGTGGGCTTGGGGTTGGAGTTGGCTTAGCAGTCTTTTGCTTTGATAAAGAATCTGGTTTCTTGACAAGAGGAGCTATTAGACAGGGAGGAGCAGACTGAGCAGTTAATGTTGAAAAGGAGACCAGTAGGACTCGCCTGGGAACTGTTACCTTCACAGCAATGAGCTGAACCCCAAAGAGCTGCTTGTTTTTACAATTAAAGAAAAAATGAGATAAAAAAAAATTCTCTTGCATTGTACATTGTTGTGAGCATTATCAGAGTTTAGAGATCATTGAAAGACATGGGGCATTGTAGTATTGAGTCACAACTTTTTTATCCTCTGAGTTTTCACTGTATAAATTGTAGCCTTTTAAACTGGGTATGAAATGTAAACAAAAGATAAAATAGCTTGAGCATATTTTCAGGTTTCAAACAAAAATATAACAGTCTTTAGAGACGTTAAAAAAAATGCCCAATATTTGACATTAAAGTGACTTTAGGGACTAAATAATCACTTTCAGCTGTTTTCAGTGTGGAACTTGAATGTGTGTTTAATTTTTTGTGAACAGATTGATGACTCTTCTGCATCTATTTCTCTGGCCCAGCTTACAAAGGTATATATATATATATAT
>JADRCC010482384.1:0-12116 GCA_019843855.1 Hylomyscus alleni
AAAAAAAAAAAAGAACCTGGGTTATTTGGGGATTCCCCTGGGATCCCTTTGCCCAACAATTCAATTAGATATAACCCAATCACAGTACTGGAAGCTTCATTGGGTGACAAAGGATGGCCAGCTAGGATTCTGTTCATTCATCCATCTGCCCCCGACCCATTGTTTGGTGATTTTACTTAGATCACCTACACGTATGTATACATTTAGGAAGTTTCCATGGTGTTATGTTTCTATACTACCCCTCAAATGCTCCTCAGTTTTAGCTGTCTCTCCCTGTACTCCCCCCCCCATCATCCACACTTTCCCTCTCCCTCTCCATTTGATCTTCCCATTCCAGCCCCACCCCAGTCTGTCCATAACTATCTATTCTATTTTCCTTTCCTGGGGAGATCCGTCTGCACGAGATGGTTCCTGTTTTATTGATCTTAGCCATTCTGACAGATATAAGATGAAAAGTGAAAGTAGTTCTGAATTGCAATTCCCTGATAACTAAGCAAGCATATTGAATATTTAAGTATTCCTAAGCCATCTGAGTTTTCTCTTTTAAGAATTCTCTGTTGAGATCTGTACCTCATTTTTTATTGGGTTATTTGTTTTATTGATATCTAATATTTTCTTACATCTTTATATATTTTGGATAATAACCCTCTATCAGACATGTAATTGGTCAAAATCGTTTCCTATTCTCTAAGCTGTCATTTTGGCCAAATGATGATAGTCTTTGCCATGTGGATGCCACTCAGTTTCATGAGGTCCCATTTATTAACTGTTGAGCTTAGTGTCTATGATAAGTGCTCTGTTCAGAAAGTCTTATCCTATGCCAATGAGTTCAAGGCTATTCCCCATTTTCTCTTCTGTCAGGTTCAGTGTATCTAGTTTTCTTGTTGAGGTCAAAATCCATTTGGACTTGAGTTTTGTGTGGGATGATAAATATGGATCTATTTACATTCTTCTACATGCAGACATCCAATTTGATCAGCACCATTTGTTGAAGATGCTGCCTTTTTTTTTTCTAGTGTATATTTATGGCCTCTTTATAATAAAAAAAAAAATCAAATGCCCATAGGTGTGTTGATTTATGCCTGGGTCTTCAATTCGATTTCATTAATCAACATGTCTGTTTTTGTGCTGATACCATGAGGTTTCTCTCATTATAGCTCTGTAGTACAACTTGAAGTCAGAGAAGACACCTCCAACAGTTCTTTCATTTGGGATTTTTTTACCTATCCTGTGTTGTTTGTATTTTCATATGAAGTTGAAATCTTTCATTTAATGGTCTGTGTAGAATTGTGTTAGAATCTGATGAAGATTGCACTGAATCTATAGATTGCTTTTCATAGAAGAGCCATTTTTACTATATTAACCCTACCAATTCATAAGCATGGGAGGAGGAGATCTTTCTATTTTCTGATATCATTAATGTCAAGTTTTTATCATTGGTCTTTCACTTGGTTGGTTAGAGTTACAACAGTATTTTATATCATTCGAAGCTATTGTAAAATGTATTCTGTTTCTCTGGTCTCTTTCTCAGTCCATTTGTTACTTTATACAGGAAGGCTAGTAATTTTGTGAGTTATTTTTTAGCCAGCTACTTTGCTGGAAGTGTTTAACATTTTAGGAGTTTCCCTGTCCTGCCTGCTGGTTTTGTGTCAATTTAACCCAAGCTAAAGTCATCTGAGAGGAGGGAACATCACTAAGAAAATGCCTCCACAGGCTGGGCAGTAGGCAAACCTGTAGGGCATTTTCTTAATTAGTGATTGCTAGGAGAGGGCCCAGTCCATTGTGGGTGGAGTCTCCCCTGAGCTGATGTGTAAAACTGTTTTTGGGGGTTTTTTGTTTTGTTTTGTTTAAAAACAATAAACAGTTCTCTTAACTTCCTGTCAGCCCTCCTAGTTTCCAGTCTAGCCCCTTCAACCATTTCTCCTAACGGTTCCTTCCTTGGTTTCCCCATCAGCATTCTTAAACAGCCCCTTCTCCCAGTTTGCCCAATACTAGGAGCCCTAAACTCTACCAACTGCTCTAGCGTATGTGCTCAGCTTGGCCTCTCCTGATCAACGGTCTCCTAACAATATCGTCTGCAGCAACTCCTTTCTCTTCTCACTCAGCTAACCCAAATTCTCCTCAGCCTCAGATGACTTTTTTTTCTGTTTTCTTTTTTTTTCATTAGACATTTTCTTTATTTACATTTCAAATGTTATCCCTTTTCCTTGGTTCCTCTCTAAAACCTTTCTATCCCATCCCCTTCCCCCCTGCTCACTAACCCACCCCCTCCTGCTTCCCTGTCCTGGCATTCCCCTACACTGGGGCATCGAGCCTTCACAAGGCCAAGGGCCTCTCCTCTCATTGATGTCCCAACAAAGCTATCCTCTGATACATATGCAGTTAGAGCCGTTAGTCCCTCCATGTGTACTCTTTGGTTGGTGGTTTAGTCCCTGGGAGCTCTGACAGTACTGGTCGGTTCATATTGTTGTTCCTCCTATGGGACTGCAAACCCCTTCAGCTCCTTGGGTCCTTTCTCTAGCTCCTCCATTGGGGACCCTGTGCTCAGTCCAATGGATGGCTGTGAGCATCCACTTCTGTATTTGTCAGGCACAGGCAGAGCCTCTCAGGAGACAGCTATATCAGGCTTCTGTCAGCAGTCACTTGTTGGCATCCATAATACTGTATATGGGATGGATGCCCAGGTGGGACAGTCACTGGATGGCCTTTCCTTCAGTCTCTGCTAAACACTTTGACTCCGTATCTCCTCCCATGGGAATTTTGTTCCCCCTTCTAAGAAGGACCAAAGTATCCACATTGTGGTCTCCCTTCTTCTTGTCAGCTGGCTTTTTTATAACCTACCCTGCTTCCAGAAATCCAAGAGGCAACCAACACAGAAGATCATAGGGTCAAGCAGTTTTAACAGCTAAGAATTCTTTTTTTTTTTTTTAAAGATTTATTTAAGTACACTGTAGCTGTCTTCAGAAGCACCAGAAGAGGGCGTCAGATTTCATTATGGGTGGTTGTGAGCCACCATGTGGTTGCTGGGATTTGAACTCATGACCTTCTGAAGAGCAGTCGGTGCTCTTCCCCACTGGGCCATCTCACCAGCCCTCAGCTAAGAATTCTTAAAGGGTCAGTTGACTAGCAACTAGAGGCCCTTTAAAGGACCAAGTGCACTAGAGAAATCACACTGCACTGGTGGTCCAGAGTTCTATAAGAAAGCAGGCTGAGGAAGCCATTAGGACCAAGTCAGTAGTAAGCAGAATTTCTCCATGGCCTCTGCATCAACTCCTGCCTTCAGGTTCCTGCCCTGTTTGGGTTCCTGTCCAACTTCCTTCAGTGGTAAACTACAGTGTCTAAGCCAAATAAATCCTTTCCTCCCCAATTTGCTTTTGGTCATGGTGTTTCATCACAGCAATAATAACCTAAACTAAGACCCTTATGGAATTTTTAGGTCACTTGTATGCACTATTATATAATCAGCGAATAAAGGTTCTATTCCAATTTGCATTCCCTTGATCTTTTTTCAGTTGTTTAAATGCTCTAGCTAAGACTTCAAGACTTTGTCTATATTCAATAGATATATAGAGAATGGCAACCTTGCCTTCTCCCTGACATTGGTGGAATTGGCTTGAGTTTCTTCCCATTTTAGTTGATGTTGACTGTGACCTTACCGTAAAATGCCCTTGTATCCCTAATCTGTCCAGAATTTTTATCACGAAGATGTGTTGGTTTTCGTCAATAACCTTTTCCATATGTAATGAGATGATCATGTGAGGGTTTTTCTTTCAATTTGTTTATACAGTGAATTATATTCATCAATTTATGTATGCTGAACCAATCCTGCATCTCTTGGATGAACCCTACTTAATCATGGTAGATAATCTATCGGATGTGTTCTTGAATTTGGTTTGCAAGTTATTAATTGAGAATTTTTACATGTATGTTCACAAGGTCTGTAATCTCTTTTGATTTTTATGTGGTTTAAGTATCAGGGTTAACTATGGCCTTGTAAGAATAGTTGGGCAATGCCCCTTCTGTTTTTATTTTGTGAAATAACTTGTGGAGTACTGATGTTAACTCTTCTTTGAATGTCTGGTAGAATTCTGAGCTAAAAGTATATGGCTCAGGGGATTACTGGGTGGGAAACCTTTAGTGACTACTACTATTTCACTAGGGTTTATAGGTCTGTTTAAATTGTTTATCTTATCTTGATTTAATTTTGGTAAGTGGCAATATCGAGAAAATTATCCATCTTGTTTAGAATTTTCAATTTGATGGAGAACAGGTTTTAAAGCACATCCTTATGTTTCTCTGTATTTCCTCAGGATCGGTTGTTAAATCACCTTTTCATTTCCAATTTTGTTAATTTGGATATCCTCTGAATGCCTTTTAGTTAATATGAATACAGGTTTGTCAATCCTGCTAATTTTCTTAAGGAACCAACTCTTTGTTTCATTGATTCTTTATATTTTACTTGTTTTTTATTTTATTCATTTCAGACCTGATTTGATTCTTTCTTCATATCTATTTCTTTTGGCTGTGATTTCTTCTTTTTCTTCTAGAACTTTAAAGTGTAGTTAATATCTTTTTACATCCCTTTCCCCTGAGGTGACACCTGTCTTTGATGTTAAAGTGTGTTTATTGGATACAGCAGAAGGATGTATCCTGTCTTCACATCCGTCCTGTTAGTCTGTGCCTTATTATTGGGGAGAAGTATTAATGAACAGTGTTTGTTAATTCCTGTTATTTTGTTGTGGTGGTGTGGTGTGTGTGGGGGAGGTTCCCTTTTTAAATCTGCTAGTCTGAGATTATTTTTCCCTATGTTTTCTTGGTTGTGGTTAACCTCTTTAGGTTGGAATTTTCCTTCAAGCACTATTTGTATGTCTGGATTTATAAGTAGATTTTTTTTTCCTAGACAAGGTTTCTCTGTGTAGCCTTGGCTGTCCTGGAACTCACTCTGTAGGCCAGGCTGGCCTCGAACTCAGAAATCTGCCTGCCTCTGCCTCCCAAGTGCTGGGATTAAAGGTGTGTGCCACCACCACCCAAGTAGATATTATTTAAATTGGTTTTATCATGGAACATTCTATATTCTCCATCTACTGTGATTGAAAGTTTTGCTGGGTATAGTAGTCCAGGTTGGCATCTGTGGTCTCTTAAGGTGTGTAGAACATCTGTCTAGGCTCTTCTGGCTTTTAGAGTCTCCATTGAGAAGTGAAGTGTTCTTCTAATAGGTCTGACTTCATAGTTTATCTGGTCTTTTTCCCTTGTAGCTTTTAATATTCTTTGTTCTGTTTGTTTAGTATTTTAATTGTTATATGATGAGAGGACTTCCTTTTCTGATTCAATTTATTGGGTGTTCTGTAAGCTTCTTGTACCTTGATAGGCATTTCTTTCTTTAGGTTAGGAAATTTTTCTTCTGTGATTTTGTTGAAAATATTTTCTGTGCTTTGACCTGGGTTTCTTATTCCCCTACCCCTGGTATTCATAGATTTGGCCTTTTCATGGGTGTCCCAGATTTCCTGGTTGCTTTGTTCTGGGATGTTTCAGCTTTAACATTTTCTCTGGCCAAGGTGTCTGTTTCTTCTATTGTATCATCAGTGTTGAGATTCTCTCTTCCATCTCTTATATTCTGTTGCTGAGGCTTGCCTCTGAAGTTCCTCTTTGAGTGAGTACCTAAAATTTTCATTTACAGATTTCCTTCAGTGGATTTTCTTTGTTGGTTCTTTTTCTACTTTCAGGTCTTGAACTGTTTGCTTCATTTCCTTCCACCACTTCTTTGTGTTTTCATCAATTTCTTGAAGAGATCTAGTCATTTCCTATTTAAAGAGCTCTATCATATTTACAAATGCTGTTTTAAGGTCTTTTCCTTGTGCTTCAGCTATGTTGGAATGCTCATTACCTGCTGTGGTAGGGTTGCTGGACTCTAGTGGAGACATATTGTCCTGCCTGTTACTGATTGTGCTTTTACACTGCAATCTAGATATCTGGGATTCGAAGACTGTAATTCTAGGTGCTGATATCTGGTCCTGTCTTTGTTGAGTAGGTGTTTTATTCCTTGACTTCTGTTGCCCTCTCTGCTTCTTAGGAGAGTGTGGTGGCTGCATGTTACCTGGTAAGAAATTCTTCCAGAATCCTAATAGATGTTGCGACTAGGAGTTCTAGGTAAAGTGTGTTTTTAAATATGGGGAGATGACTTAGAATGGAGATGGGCTAGAAGGGGCTGAGTGGTTCCCCAGGAAGAAGTAAAGCCGGGTCTGCTTAGTCCCCTGGGAATGTGGGCAAAGAGTGAGGAAAGGCCAATACTGTGGTCTGGTACAGAGTTGGAGATTAGACTAGAGCACTGAACTTGGAGAAACGGAAGGAGAGGATCTGCAGTAGCCAAACTGCTTCACTAGCCAGAATGACTGAGTAGATTTTTAAGTATTTTTACCATAAAAAGAATTAAGTATGTGAAGTAATTTATATATCAAGTAGCTAAATGTGGCCATTCATACATATATTTCAGAATCTGTTATGTATCATAAGTATGTATAATTTTCATTTGTCAACCTGAACAGACTTTAAAAACCCTTAGTAGTAACAGTATACTAGGCAGGTAGTCTACCAGTGAACTACATTACATCTCCAGTCACAGCATAAGAATCTCTTCCTTTTTTTCAGATGTTTTACATTCCCCATACATTCAAATCCTATAAGCATTTTAGTAGAACTACTTTTGCACCTACTATATATTTATATATTCCCTTAGTTAGGGTTTCATTGTTGTGAAGAGACATCATGATGAAGGCATCTCTTATAAGAGAGACAACATTTCATTGGAGCTGGCTTACAGTTTCAGAGGTTCAGTCCATTATCATCATGGCAGGAAGCATAGCAGTGTCCTTGAAGACATGGCCCTGGAAAAGAAGCTGAGAGTTCTGCATCTTGGTCTGACTCTGCAGCCAGGAGAGACTGACTGTCTCTTCTGCACTGGGTGGAGCTTAATCATAGAACTTCATAGCCCACCCCCACAGTGACATACTTCCTTTAACAAAGCCACACCTATTCCAACAAGGACACACCTCCTAATAGTGTCACTCCCAGTTGGCTAAGCATTCAAACACATGAGTCTTTGGGAGCCAAACCTATTCAAACCACCACAAATATTGATATTGAATTTGTGTTGTTTTTTTTTTTTTTTCAAGACAAGGTTTCTCTATAGAGCCCTGACTGTCCTGGAACTTACTTTGCAGAACATACTTGCCTCGAACTCAGAGATCTGCTGGTCTCTGCCTCCCAAGTGCTGGGGTTATACGGATATATTAAATGTGATTTTTACTAGCATAAGAAAGCAACTCCTAAATCAGATACAATTTCATATGCTAAAATTCTGCCATCGCCTTTGCTGTGTGCACGGTTCTGATACCCTCACACTTCTCTTTCTCTTGTCTAGAAGAAGGGTGGTGAAGGAGTCTAGCTCACCAATCAGATTACCTGGATCATATCCAAACTTTAATCTTCATGATTTATGTGGGCCTATGTCCTCCATGACCCAGGTTCCCTGAGAAACTGAATGAAAACTATTTACTTAAAAAGGGTCATATGGTAATTAAATGAGTTCATGTACACACAGAAAGTGCTGACTCTTATGCAAATGCTCAGTAAATAAACTTACTGACTGTTTTACACCATTACTTCTGCTACTTTTTTCTCCCTAGAGGGTATACTATGACTGCATACAGGCAGGATCCAATAATCTATGTAGAGAAATTGCAGGGCACAGACTAGTTGGTGAGGTAGTGTATCCATTCTTGATATACTATTCATGAGTGAATCCTCTTGTTGACAGCCGGTGACTAACTCCTGGGAATCTCTACATTCCCTGAGAAATCAATTTGTCATCTTTCTTCCTTTCTTTATGCATGTGTCCCTACATTCCTATGACACAGACACTCCAGTTAAGGTGGCTTCAGAGGGCCTCCAAATAAACAGCTTACTACTCTAAGTCTTAGAAGATGTAGTTTGGTATAGAATAATAGAAGGAAAAAAAAGCAAAGAGTTGGAATTTTTTCTAAGTTGGAACTTTTAATTGTAAAAAATGTAAAAATGAAAAGAAAAGAAAATGTACTATATTAAAAAGTATTTAGGCATTTCATTCCATAGAAATATACTGGGTTTTGTTATGTCTATCTTATAATTCAATGCTGTTTTTATTTTAGACAATATATGAGGGGCAGAGGTGACACCGTTAGCTTGTCAGTTCCTAGAGTTTAAATGGCTTAATCTAACCCTAACTTTACCCTAAGATGTCTGTCTCCCACATTTCACTGTTTATCCAGTTACTACAATTTAAGTTTCCTGTCTGCACTACAGTTCATATGACCCCCTGTTAAACCAGAGCCTCTACTTCTCACCTCTACTTAAAAATAAGCTTGTCCATCTGCTACATAAATGCAGGGAGCCTACGACCAGCCCATGCTTGTTCTTTGGTCGGTGATTCAGTCTCTGAGAGCTCCCAAGAGTCCAGGTTAGTTAGCTCCGTTGATCTTCCTGTGGAGGTCCCTCAATCCTTCCCCCAACTCTTCCATCAGACTCCCTGAGCTCCATCTAATGTTTGGATGTAAATCTCTATATCTCCTTCCATTTGTTGTTGGTTGAAGCCTCTCAGAGTAAAGAGAGATTGCCAGTTCTCCCAAGTGTACCTCCTTGCTACAGGAATACTCCACTCCCACTTCCAAGAGTTCAAAGGGAAATGGGACAATATTGATTGCCTGGCCGCTAATTGGCCTTTAACTACTGGGACCCAATCTGAACTGTCTTTACTTTGTGTCTCTGGTTTTGACTGTGTCATAAGCTGAATTGGGTACATTTTCCACAATTGTAGCTAACTACTGGATCTTCTAGAAATCACATAGCAAAATTACTGGTGCCAAACATGCTCCTTTGTAAGATTAAGATCTCTCTTTAGTGTCCACCTTCTGGGTTTTTGATTTCCATCTTAAGTGCAGCCATAACCTAGTGAACGATGGAGAATAATCAATTCCATCCAACAAAACAGCTCAGAATGTACCATCTTGTTGTTAGAATTCACCTTGTATGTTGGTGGAGCTGACTTTCTTATACTATAATCATCATGGATTGGATGAGCAAGTCCACAAGCTAATCCTTCCAACTGCTAAGGAAGTCATTCTAGATTGTGAGTAGCTAAACGGAGTCCTAAAGAGCACAGTTATTTTTCTTTAGTTCCAGTTGCACTCTAGGAAAATTTCTACTTGATGTAACAGTTGGTTATATCTAGGACACCAGATAACAAGCGAGGCTAAATCTCTACTTATTAAAATGCAGAGAATAAATGACTTTGGTGTGCCCACTCCCAATGGATACATCTGCAATGAAGCCTGCACCTGAGGCTCAAGGAAAATAATAGAGACTAGAGAAGAATGTTTGTTAGGGTCAAACGTCCAAGAGAGTTATGATGAGATAATGTCTTCTATATATGACAGGGACACTGTACCCATGAACTCTGAACAATGTGGTGGCCTGAACAAGACTAGCATAAGGGCAACACCAGTTGGCATGCCAATGTGGACAGGGGAAATTCCACAAGGCCCAACGAAGCCAGAAAGCAAGAATCAGCATCCTCTGGGTACGAGCTCCCACACAGGTTGTCCAATCCCAAGGAGTCAGCCCTGGTCACATACAAGCAGCTTTAAATGGACGCAGTAGATTATATCCATACATGCGTGCGTGCATATGAGTGTATGGTGTATACGTATATTTGTATGTGTGTACATATTATATGTACTTGCAACAAAAATAATTAAATAATAGACCATGAACTTGGGAGGGGGCACAGGAGGAGTTGGGGGGAGGACAGGAGTGATGCAGATACAGTGCTTGTGCATGAAGTTCTCAAAATAAATAAATAAATAAATAAATAAAATTGTTAAATTTTCAAAAACCACAGGATGGGGCCAGGCAGGGGTGACGCACGCCTTTAATCCCAGCACTTGGGAGGCAGAGGCAGGCGGATTTCTGAGTTTGAGGCCAGCCTGGCCTACAGAGTGAGTACCAGGACAGCCAGGGCTACACAGAGAAACCCTGTCTTGAAAAACACACACACACACACACACACACACACACAGGATGGGTAGGTAGATGCCAGTTCTGGGAAGAAGGGCTTTGGATCCTCAACCTTCACTCTGTCCCGTTCCCTCTACCTGTCTTTTCACCAGAGGCTTTTCTTACTCTGTCAGCAACTCTTTCAGCTCTGCAGTGAAAGGCCTAAAAGAAATTACACTGAGTCAGAGAGAAACCCATCTGCAAGCTTATTCTCTTTCAATTACAAGCTTAAACTCCAAGTTGATACTTTGGGTAATGGTCTAAAAAAAAAAAAAAAAAAAAAAAACAGCAGCCGGGTGTAATTGCTTCCGACAACAGATACTTTTGGTCACAGAACCAGACTCTGTGAAGAACAATAAGGTATCAACTGCTGTACCCATCCTTAATCCTCCTGGAACTGCATTAACCTCCAAAGTAACTGGCCCCAGGGCTCTGTGACTCCTGGCCATGAGTCTGGGGCTTACCATCCATGAGCTGGACTTCGATCAGCACAGGGGCACAAGGAAGAACTCACTAGAGCCCTCCCCCACCCTAAGATATATTCATTACTAGACAGTCTTTCCTAAGCGGTGCTATTCTGCAGCTTGTTGCAAAGAGATGAAATTTCCAGAATAGAAGAGGCTATTCTCTGGATGTAAAGAAGCTTGCATTATTGTGTACTTCTGTTAACATATTTTAAGAGAGAGAGACAGCTAACAAAATCCATTCAATAAATCAAACTGTAAAGTACAGCATGAGGTGAGACTCCCAAGCCCTGCTATGTATTGTATCCCAACACTGACATCTGTTGGCTACACATGTACTGAATCCTCTAGTCTGGTTTGCTCCCTCTTTCTCTGAGGCCACAGACCAGCTCCTTCAGAAGCAAACATCTTCCCTAAGACATGGCATGCTCTTCCTTCTTTAATTCATCTCAAACTCACATTCATGATTTCTCACATTAGCCTTTAATGTCTACAAAATTAGATTTTTTAAAAAGTGTTGCTTTGTTTTCTAAACCACATCAAATAACCTCTGTAGGCAACAGCCGGTAATCTAGGCACATGGTACACAAGTAAGAGCTGTCATTTTACAGACGAGATTTGGAATGCACATAAAGAAGGAAGATTGCACTAGTGTATAGACATATCTCCTGCTCTCGGGTAAACACTTTCTTCTGCCATTCACTCTAGTAACCACTGTCTTCTGATGTACTTTCTTTTTTTTTTTTTTTTGCTTCCATTAATTTATTTATTCACTTTACATTCCATTTACAGCCCTCCTTCTTCAAGCCCCACCCCCCAACAATCCCTCCCTCTATCCTCCATCCTCTTCTTCTCTGAGAAGGGGGAGCCCCACACCCCATCCCCAGTACCAACCCACCCTGGCACATCAAGTCACTGCAGGACTAGTCACATCCTCTTCCACTAAGACCAAACAAGGTGGTCCAGTTATGGGAATGGGATACACAAGCAGGCAATAGAGTCAGGAACAGCCCATGCTCCAGCTGCTGGGAGACGTGCATGAAGACCAAGCTGTACATCTGCTATGTATGTGCAGGGGGCCTAGGTGCAGCCCATGCTTGCTCTTTGGTTGGTGGTTCAGTCTCTGGGAGCCCCCAAGGGTCCAGGTTTGTTGATTCTGTTGTTCTTACAGAGCAGAGTCCCTATCCCTTCAGGTCCCTCAATCCCTCCCCCAACTCTCCCACGAGACTCCCCAAGTTCAAATGCTTGGCTGTGGGCCCAGCAGCCAAGGGAAACAGATACAAGAGACCCTGACTCATTTTGGACACCCATTCTCGATTCAGTTCATTAAGTGGTCTTCTCTTCTTTGTAATCCTAGACTTCTCTTTCTCTTCTGCCACTGATTTGCGGATCCACAGGCTCCCTATCCAATACCCCACACATCTAGCTTTCAGTACCTATGTAATGATTAATCCCCCATGCGCTGGGACTCAGAGACTGACATCTTCAGCTTTAACCCCCCTTCTCACCTCTTCTTCTAGTCAGTCTCTCTTATGTCTTGAAGACTTTGCTTAATTTTTTTTTTTT
>JADRCC010482426.1:0-12947 GCA_019843855.1 Hylomyscus alleni
TTTTTAGCAGCTATTCAAGGACTCCATTTCCTCCCTCCTTCTGGCAGTCATACAAACAAAACTACCAATGAACTTCAGCGGTGGGAGTCCTTAGATTAGGCCAACTGGAGAGATACCTTGACTTCCACACTTGATTTCTCATTCAGCTTGAAGAAGTCAGATCATTCCTCATCCCAGCTCCCTAATGGCAGTTACAGTTATCTCATCAGCAGGGTCAATTTTGAAAACAGGAGACACTTAGAATTGAAGTAAAAAGGGGCTCAAGAGATGGCTCAGAGGCTAAGAGCACTGGCTGCTCTTCCAGAGGACCCAGGTTCAATTCCTAGCACCCACATTGCAGCTCACAACTGCCTATAATTCCTGTTCCAGGGGATCTGACACCATCATGTAGACATATATGCACACAAAACACTAACTGATATTTAAAAATAGAAATGGAAAACAAGGAAAGATTTTGCTTTCAGAAAAGTAGGATGTCAGAAAGCAGCACCATGTCATGTCTGTCAGAGCCGTGCTAAATAGACATAATTATCCCATGAGTGAAATAATATACTTTTCCTTCCCATAATTCCCAACCCCTAACATTTTCCCTAACATTTTGGACTTCCACAACATTGTGGGCCTCACACTTTCCCTGAATGCCCCTTGCCTCCATGTGGCTTACTGACAATGTGTGGCTAACTTCCAGGACAGTGACGTAGCTTTTTCTTATCACTCTTCCATTCTCCTTTGTGCAACTGTTGAGAGTCACACCTTTTCTGTCCTGGGGTGTTTTCTTTCAAGCTCTAATAAAACAGTCTTGAGAGAACAGCAGTTCTCGACCTATGGGTCAGGACCCCTACAGGAGTCATATGTCAGATATCATACATATCAAATATTTATATTACCAATTCATAACAGTAGCAAATTTGTAGCTATAAAGTAGCAATAAAATGATTTTATGGTTGGGGTCACCACAGCATGAGGAACTGTATTAAATTCAGGACACAGCATAAGGAAAGTTGAGATCCACTGAGCTAGAAGAGTGAGGAGGAGGAAGAAGAGGAGGAGGAGAAGGAAGAGAAGAAAGAGGAAGAAGGCATTGTCAGAGTTCATCAAGAAACAAGGCCCATGTGATAGCACATGCTTTTAATCTTAGTACTCGGGAACCTGAAGGAGGATACTCAATGTAAGTTTGAAGCTAGCCTGAACTACATGTTGAATGCCAGTCTAACCTAGACCACATAGGAAGACTCTTGACAGAAAATCAAACAATATCAAGCTCTATGTTGTCACAAGAAACTCACTTTAAATACAAAGACAGGCAGATTCCAGGAGAGGGGTAGTCATGCTCTTCAGGGGTACCCACCCAGGAACCCATCAGAGTCCAGTAGTCAGTAACCCGTCCATGAGCCCACCAGACTCCAGTGGTCAGTAATCCACCCATGAACCCACCAGACTCCAGTGATCAGTTACCCACCCATGAGCCCAAAAGACTCCAGTGGTCAGTGACCCACCCATGAGCCCAGCAGACTCTACTGGTCAGTTCCAAATCCATGACCATACAGACTGACTTACTTAAAGAGAAATGGAAGGAAAGGAATTTGTAGGGAAAGGGGGTAAGAGAGAGGAAAAAAGGTGGGTAACAACAATCAGAACCATATCATATATATATATATATATATATATATATATATATATATATATGATTAAGATTGTCAGCTGGAGAGATGGCTCAGCCGGTTAAGAACACTGACTGCTCTTCTGAAGGTCATGAGTTCAAATCCCAGAAACCACATGGTGGCTCACAACCATCCCTAATGAGATCAGATGCCCTCTTCTAGTGTGTCTGAAAACAGCTGCAGTGTACTTACATATAATAAAGAAGTAAATCTTAAAAAAAAAAAAAAAAAAGATTGTCAAGAATGAATTTAAGTAATAAAAACGTAAAAGGTACAAAAATGTACACAGTAGATCAAATGAAAGGTCAGATAAAGATGTACCGGGCCAATACTAAAGAAAAGAAAGCAGGGTAGCTGCACTTGCTTCAGACAGAGATGCCTTCTGCTGAGGAAACAGATCAAAGATGAACAAAGGCATTGCATCATCACGAAGGGTCAGTTTTCCAAGGAGACATCACAGTGTCTAATGTGCCTGTACCCAACAGCAACAGCTCACATAAAGGAACATGAGCAAATACTGATACAATTTAAGGAGACTATTAACAGCTGTAGGGTTCTACAGCTATTTACACCAAATAGGCTGATCTGGCAAGTGAAAAAAATCAGAAAGGCCATCATGGAACTCAGCAACATCACCAATGAGCCGCCCATAACTGATATCTTTAAACTACTTTATCCAATGGGCGCACAAAACAGTTTTCTCAAATTCACCTGAAACATCACCAAGAAACAAAATTGCAAGTCAGAAAATGTACCTGAGCAAACTGAATATATTGTAAGAGATATTTTGTCTAAGTGATACTTATATAACAGAATGTAAATATAAATTACTGGAAAAATAATATCTACAAAATTCTACAATGCTAGATTAGGCAAAACACTTTTAAATAACAAATAGGAGGATTCTCAAGAGAAACCTAACAGTTGTTCTGAAGGGCCAAGCATGTGTTTTCGTGATAGTATATTTGTCTACCATGTATGAGGACCTGTGTTAGGTGTATAATATTGATAAATAATAACCAACTAATTAAATGACATTGTGAATGAAGGGAAAATAAAAACAAGTCAATTATCATTTAAAATTGAAGGTCTCAAACATTTAACACTTAAAATTAATATTCTCAAACTCTTAAAAAGTACTTTAAGGAGCATTAAGATATATTAATATATACTATAATGTTTTAAATAAATTCAGTATATAATATAATGAATTCTAATTCTGTAAGAAAATATATCCAAACATAAAAACCCAATAATCTTTAATTTGAGAATGAAAGTTTAAACAAAAGTTATAACCCGAAGAGTTCAACATTTTTCTTTAGAAAAACTAAAGATTATCTGCATCACACTTCAGTCTTCAATTATTTACAAAACCCTGTAATATAATGAATGGCCCTTCCATATATATATCCAAAGTTCTTATTTATACTTTCTCATCATTGAACATTAGAACATTAGTAGAAATTAGGATCTACTTATTTATCTTTATCGTTTTGTATGTGTGCATGTGTCATGAGTATGTGGTGTGTGCACATGTATGTGTGCCAGAACATGCACCTGTGCAGGCAGTGTCCGAAGTGTCAGGTGCCCTTCCCTATCACTCTCTCCATATCCCTTTAAGACTCTCCCTTCAGCTAGAAGCCAGCCATCCCCACTGATCCAAGCGTCTCCATCTTCCTAGAGTCTAAGTTTACAGGCTCACACTGGACTCTTGCCTGGCCATCTGGGTGCTATTGGAATCTAAACTATTGTCTCATGGCTGAATAGCTAGCACTCTTGACCCCTCTTCTATCTTTCCAGCACCCATTAACAGACTCTAATTCTCAGTTTCCATCAACTGTAAAATGGACATAAATATATGTCTTGTACATCTCATTGAACTGAGAGACTATATTCATTGGCTGTATGCATACTTCCCAAAGCACAAATTATATGTATTTTAACTTTTAAAAATTAAAGCAGGCAGGTTTACTGTTCTCTTGAATTTGAAGGAAATAATGCTAAAATTCTCATCAAACTGTCTGAAGTACATATTCAATAAAAACACTAATTAAATATGTCATAATTATAATGATTTGATGCTAATAGTTAAAATTTAAACTAAAATTTTAATCTGTTATGGGGTTTAAAAAGTTAATATATCCTACTGTTTCAGGAAACTTCCAATAGGAATATGACCCAGTATAAGCCTTTATACATATTTTAACCACTTAGTATCATTTACTAAACAACTGAAGAAGGGCTTTTCATTTCAATTCAAGGTTCTCTTTTATATTAAGCGAGCTTTTTCTCCCCAGGGCACAGTTTTGAGTGGAGGAGGAGCAAAAGATCCTCAGAGATAAGAATCAAATGACCTTCTTCAAGGGTCATTTGGAATTGGAGGCCAATGTAACAGTTCTTGCTGATGGATTTCCACACACAGTTACTGGCGACTCACAGTCTATGGTAAATAGAGTCTAGAGAAACACAAACCTGGGTCTGTCCGCCAATTCATTATTAATAGGTGTGTGGCCTGAACCTCTGACCTTTGTGGTGAAGGTCCCCTTTTTGTCCTGTGTTCTCTGTGGCACTGTGGTGGCCACTGGCTTTGCTTTCTTTCTCCCATCCTGTCCCAAGTCACCCTTGCTCCAACATCAAATCATACTTATTTTGTTTTCCACATCTGGTCTTTGCTCAGCTGATAATACTTCCTGGCAGGATGAACTGTGGAAGGAAAATAAACACCACATGTTGCTGGGACTACAAGTAATGCTCTCTTCCTCTGATGTCCCAAAGCATGTTTCTCTTACAGAGTTGCCCCTAACAGCACCGTAAAAACCCTGAAGTCACACAGCCATGATGAGCTTGCTCAAGTTGCATACACAAGCACATAGGTAAATCAAATTACGTGACACATTAAAGTCAAGACTTGAGATGAAGAAAAATTTCCTATAAATGAGTATCTGCTAGGCAAAACCAAACTTATCACCAAGGAGAGCAATCTCAATGTTTTCTGAGTTCCCTGGTGCCTTTGCAGTGTTCGAACCATTTTAGGGATCCTTCATGTCCTCAAACTCAGTTATCAGCTAAAGTAGCTAAACATGCCAACATTCAGGCGTGTACATGTGCCGTGTGGTCAGTTCATAACCCTTTGAGGAGCCTAACTATAAAATTTGAAAAATTCCTACTTACAATTTTTCTTAAAGAATTAACAAAACTTCTTCTGGGCATTTAAACGTATGTATAAAGATGGCTTTAATTTTACAATGCATCCTTTTACTTTAAACAAACAAATGAAATAATAAAAATAATAGTGGTAATAAATGATTGGCCTCAAGGAGGTTATACTGATTTTTCAAGTTTATTATATAATTGTTAGGCCAGACAGTACCATTCCTTTTCTGTATCTCCTCTCAAAAAACACTAGAAATGGGTTCACAGTTGTGAATGTGGAAAAAATTGTATATCGATTCCACAAATGCTAACTGTGAGCTGGGAGAAAATTAGTCCATTTGCAGGCCTTGGAAAACCAGGGAATCGGTTCATTGTCAAGACAAGAATCAGCAGCTGCTTTGGATTCCATGTATTTCAAGGACAAATCATTCAATGACTCCTTTGACACCCAAAGTATGCCAATAATTCAATGTATTAGTTGGATGCAAATTTCATACAATAAGGTATGGAAAGCAAACTGTAATTGGGAGTCCTCCTGTGAATGGGGCTCTGTCCTTTGACAGAGCCCATTGTTGAACAGCAGCCTGAACCCCCGACCCTTTACTTTGCAAGGATACAATAGCCTTTGATATGAGGTGGTGGGAAAAAGACTTAGACACTCATTTCACATTCAATTGCAATTCATCAGTTTGGCGGGGACTTTTAGCAGCTTTAATGACCACAGCAATTGATGGTTAAATCAATTTGTGCCGGTGACAGCATGGCTGGCCTCTAGACTGTAACAATCCAGGATTGCGCCAGGCAGAAAAGACTCTGTTATTCAGATGTGCGCGGTTCCTACTCTGCTCAGAGAGAGAACAATGAGAGAGTCTCTCGCTCAGGCAAGCTGGAAAACGTTCACATTCACTCCACTGCCTGAGCAATGTCGTGGCTTCTCTGTAAAGAGATGCATTGCATTTCGTCCCCGTAAGAATTGTTGCGAGTAAAAATATACAGTAGAAGACAAGGATTTCTAATGTTTAACTATATCCTGAGAGATAGTAACAAACCAGAAAAAATTTAGCCTTTGATTCCTTGATCAAACTGGGTGGTCTTACTCCCGCCACCACTGCGCACCCCTCCTCCACCACCCCTCAAAAAATTTAGAAAAGGGGGAGAGAAAAGCAGCAACAGAGATTATGACAGAGAAGGCTTATGTTTAGGAGAGAAAGGTGAGAAAACAACCCCACAGTGTTTTGTATCAAAAAGGAGGGAATATTGCTCCCTCTTCTGTTGATCAGAGGTAATTTTTTTTCTAGTAACAATTTAAAAATACATGTGTTTACAATGAAAATATGTGAATGTCAGCATAGAGGGACAACCAGTTCACTGAGTTGAACTGACCTGTTCAACTTTCTTAAAATAAAAAGGCAAAGTAAGTATTTTTTTAAGCTAAACCTATGTTTAACATTTAGGAATTCCACAGGCATAACTGGCAATTTTTAAATGGGGAGGTGGATAAAATGTCATTCCAACAACACTAATTTTGATTTAGTTTCATCATCAAATTGCATCATTAAATATATGAATCAAAAATTAAACCATAAGCAAGACTTTTAAACTCTACAGAAAATGTGCAGCCTAAAGCCCACCTGTAAGGTTAACCAATGTGAAGACAACACACTATTTATATATCTAAATACTAATGTCTGGTATAACATAAGACCCACAGATGTACTGTAACAAACATGATACCAGAGCCAATTAAAAGGAAAGTTTCTTGTCTTTAAACATGTGTTAACGCTGCATTTGTTAAACAAAATTTTTAAAAAAAAAAAAAATCTAGCGTACAAAAAGTATTAAATTCTACTCTGGACTGGATAAAATTGACCATAAGGGTCGACTCTGTGACCCTGAGTTGCCTTTTATGTCCTACTAAGAATCAGACCAAATGATACAATTTTATTTTAGAGCTATGGTGGAGAAGAGAAAAGAAACCATGTCCAGAATATGAGTAGATCCATGGGAAATGAATGGTCCTGACTCGAAGCTATGGTGTTGTGGGAAAAATGTAAACAAGGTTTTCCAACAGATTTGTCTAAACATTGAAGGAATATTGAGTCTGTACAGAGGAGGTCTTGGCACTGAGTCCAGAACTGTGCTTGGTAACTGGGGAGGGGAGAGAAAAGGAGGAGGGTTTCCATGGCAACGCTGGTGCTGAGCATAAATGGAACAGGCATGCATCTTCCCAAGGGAGAACTGGAGGGTGGAACGTGGAAACGAGGGGGAAGGGCGGTGAGGCCCCCGTGAAGACGCTTTATGCTGAATAAGTGTTTTGTGTAAATGTGTGACATGTTGCACATCACTGTGTGCATTCTGAGAGATCTGAGACCCCCTTAAAAACACTGCTGCAGTGATCCAAGACTGTTCTAGGTGGAAATAGATGTTTGTCTCACTATTTCCGGAGTACACACAAACACACTGAACCCATCTTGCTTCCTATTTTGTTATCTCCCTTCGAAGTAGACTAATGAGAGGAGACATGAGTAGAGAGCTTTTCGCAGATTATTTTTCTTTATTCTTGGGAGTCCTATGGAAATAACCCTATTTCCTTATCTTAGTTGCAGAAGGCATGAAGATATGATTTCTCGTTATTTTGAATGTGAAACTATGACTCACAACTCTGACACTGTCTCACCGCTGAAGACGGCATGTTAGTTCAAGGAACAAGATGAAATAAAAGTGAAGATTATTTACCTGACTAAATTACCATTATTAATCATTTTATCTCATTATAAATGCCTCAGTTTCAAGATTAAATTAGGACGGCATCAAGAAGAGGTGATAGGTTGCAGGCTAAGCACTATGGCATGCTGCAGCATCGGCTTACGACCATCCTTCCATTAGAAATGAGATTGTGGTGCCAACTTGCAGAGAGCACGGTACCACAGTAGCATACAGGCTTAAATGCGTGTATGAGTTAGATCTGTGCCCAATGCATTCAAAGCTCTGAGCTGTTACATATGATATATGTGTCTATGAACTTAGTAAGCGTGGTATTCTCCATAACAGAGCCTACATACATTTATCAGCTCAATGCATGCTGGTTAACTTCCCAGAGAATCAGATAAATCATTTTCTGAACAAAACTATGAGAGAACACATAAATGCACCAAAGTGGACATTTATTTACTATCATCAATATAGTAGCCAGCATACAGAGTTGTCTTATTTAAGGCTTGCAGATTTCTCAGTATGTCACAGTTGTAGTTCTCATCTTACAAGTAACAGTGGAGAGCCCCTCAAAGTTTAAATTATGTTAAATTTATGTCTCTGAAGAAGCTGGAATTCCAACCTAGTCCTACCTAACTCATGTATCTTATGACCCTTCAGCTTTCTCATATTTCTTTATACCAAAGAGTACTTTGATATAAAAAAAAGAGTACCTTGTCCTCATCAGAAGAACTGAAGTGTCAAGGATTCACTCACCATAGTAACTCCACTTCTTAGAGTCCTTCAAATCTCAAAGAATACATCTCAGTTCCCATTGCGCCTGAGTTTTTGGAAGTCAGTAAAAGCCAGGACCTAGAATTTAAAGTTGAACTATCCAAGTACAAAACTAAGATGTTAACACATGACAAGTGTTAAACCTCTGCAAATGTTTCCTGGCTATTGTGAGCAGAATAGCAGTGAGGGTGAACAAGCAAGCTTCTCCTCAGTCAGATGTATAGTCCTTGATACAAACCTAGGGTGCTATATAGCTGAATGATGTGGTAGATATATTTCTGGCTTTTTCCTGGATCTCTGCACTGATTTCCAGAGTAGTACAACTACTCTGGTGCTTATCCCCAGTGGTGCTTAAGTGTTTCCTTTTCTTTATGTCTATGCCAACATCTACTGTTACTTGGTTTTGTAATTTGTTTATTTGTTTTGTGTTAAACTTAGTCATTTTTTTATGGTTTTTAGAGACAGGGTTTCTCTGTATAGCCCTGACTGTCCTGGAACTCACTGTGTAGACCAGTCTGGTCTCAAACTCAGAAATCTGCCTGCCTCTGCCTCCCAAGTGCTGGGATTAAAGGCGTGTGCCACCACCATGTGACTAAACTTAGCCATTCTAACTGGGGCAAAATTAAATCTCAGTGTGGTTTTAATTTGCTCTTTCTGATGGATGATGATTGGTGAGTAGTTGGTTTTTATTGTTGTTGTTGTTTATTTGTTTTTGTAAAATCAGATTTATTTATTTTATTTTATATGTATGAAAAATATTCTTTTCCATGTGCATACAGTACCTGAGGAGAGCAGAAGATGGCATTAGATCAACTGGAGTTACGGGGTTGTGTCTTAGTTAGGGTTTCATTACTGTGAAGAGACACATGACCAAGGCAGCTCTTACAATTAAAGCTTGCTTACAGTTTAGGAGCTTTAGTCCTTTATCAGCATGGAAAGAGTCATGGCAGCCTACAGGCAGACCTGGTGCTGGAGGAGTCAAAGAGGCATGGCAGCCTACAGGCAGACCTGGTGCTGGAGGAGTCAAGAGTTTTGCATCTTGATCAGCATGTAGCAAGGATCAAGCATGTAGCTTGAGCTTTAGAGACCTCGAAGACCATCTCCACAGTGACACACTTCTTCAACAAGGCCACACCTCCTAATAGTGCCACCCTCATGGGCCACACATTCAAGCATATGAGTCTATGGGGGCCTAACCTATTCAAACAAGATGTAAGCCATTATTTGAGTTTTGACAACCTAAACCAGGTTGTCTGCAAGAGCAATAAGTGTTCTTAAACTCTGAAATGTCTCTCCAACCCCCTGAACATTTTTAAAAATGTTGCTCAGCCATTTGTATTTCAACTTTTGACAACTCTTCTTAACTCCATGTTGTTAGTTTTTAGTTCAACTGGTTTTTTTTTGTTAGTTCTTTTTTCTTTGTTGTTCTTGTTGTTCTTTGTTGTTCTAGATATCAGCCCTCTGCCAAATGGAAGCAGCCTATATGTCCATCAGCTAGTCAATGAATAATGAAAATATGGCATATTTACACAATGGAATGTATTTAGCAGTTAAGAAAACCAAAATTCACAAGTAAATGGGCAGAACTGGAAACAACCATTCTATGTGAGGTAATCCAGCCCCAGAAAAACAAATAACTCATAATTTCTCTCATGTGAATATTAGCTTTTGAATGTTTAGATATGCATGATCCACTTTAAATACTAACAGATGTTAGAAAACTAGTGAGAGACCATGAGGGTAAAAGAGGAGAGAATCATTCAAAAAAAATGGATAATGATGAACCAGGAAGGATTAAATGATATGGGATAGTAAGAGTAGAGCATGAAATGTGGATAGGAATAAAACCCATTAAAGACCATTTAAAAAGCCATGTGGAAGCCTACTATTGTAAAATATATACATACATGCATATAAAAATATTTTAAATTGGCATACTCTATAGCAGGAGGTCAATACCCCAACTAGATACCACCATGGTAGCAAATAAAAACTCAGTTTCAGAAACTGGTTACATCATTTTGAGCTGTTGGCCAAAAGTGTTCCATAAACCTTCATACAATTACAGGCTATTTCCAGTGCTCTTGGGTCCCCTCCAAGACTCTTTGGAAAGATACTGTTGATGAAGATACACATATTGTGTGAAGTCAGGAAAATGAGAGAGATACTGACCTGGAGGCTTCATCCTTACTAGCCAGCTTTCAGAATATTGGAAAGTGCCATGCATACGACTGTAGGAAAAAAATAATTATCTCTCTCACACACAGTTATCTCATCATGAGTGCAACAATAGCATCTGGCCAAGCAAGGTATACTCATAGGTTCAGTAATAACATGAATGTTATGAGAATACCAATCACTTTCTGATTGGATCTAAAAAGACAGAACCTATACCTAGCACTGATTTCATGTGTATAAGAGCATGTGGCTAGACAGGTCATAGGTTATCCCTAGAAGACAGCCAATTACTTTTATTTTTGCTAAGTGGATTCAAAAGTACAATTACTCCTAATGGCTTATTGCTCTAGCCAAAGATTAGTCCATTACCCAACCATCATCAGGAAAACTCCTCTTGGATTAAACAGTAATAAACACAGAGACCCACAACTGGTCATTGTAAAGAGAACAAGAAGCTAGGGGACAATCAGCTCCAAACTGAATACCACATCCCTCCTGTCTGGGAACAGGGAGATTCATGGAAGAAAGGGCAGAAAGATTGTGAGAACCAGAGGTGGTGAATGACTGAAAAAAAATATTTTTCCTGACACAACAAACAGTTGCACATATGAACTAACAATGGTTGTAAAAGCATAACACAAGGCTCACACAGGCTCAAGTTAGGCAAAATCTGAGCATGATGAAGTGGAGGGATGGCATGAAGTCCCACCACTAGCTTAAGAGCTATTGGAACTTCACATCTGCTAGGAGAATGGGAGTCAGATTTTGTTTTTAATGATGTGACCACTGGTAGGTAGGTTGATCATACTCTAGAGCAGTCCTCAGCCTCAATAATGGCTGAGAAGCACGATCTGAACTCAATGGGTGAGAGAGTAGATACTGAGGTGGGGTAAACCTGAGAGTTGAGAGTGGTAGTGGATATGATAAATTTCCTTGTATAAATTTCTCAAAAACTTTACTCTCCTCACCCCTCACCACTTGTGACAGTTGGGAGAGCTGGCCTTGCCCCTTACCAGCTGCAATGCTCTAGAGATCCTCTCCACCTCCCCTGAACAGCAGGGTATGGCTAACCCTGGTGGATACGGTGTGGGTGAACTAGCCCTAAAGACAAAAGCAAGGGAGAGCTGGCCCTACTACTTGTCTGCCATGTGATGACCTGGGCGGGAGATAGGGGGATGGCCCTCCATCCCTTCATCCCTCACCACCTGAGGTAGTTGGGAGAGCTGACCCTGAGTTCATGAGAGCAGGTGAGCTACCCCTCCCTGCCTGTCTCCAGCTGCATCACTCAGGAAAGCAGACCCTGTACCTTGACTTGGCTGTACAGTGAAGCTGCTTCTGAAGAAGTGGGTGCAGATGAGCTGCCCTGAGGCCATGAGAGCAGATGAGTTGGCCTTGCCTCCTGCTAATGGTGGCGTTGAGTGGCCTAGCTGAAGCAGTGCTGGAGAGCTTGTCCTGGTAGTGCAGTTAGGAAATCTTTGGCAGGCTGACCAGCTCAGCTACCACCCAGGTCCAGATCCAGGGCTCTGAGATGGCCCACTCCAAAATCTATATTATCTGCAAATGGTTGGGATGTGTAAAATGGCCATCCCTGCTGTTCCAAAGCTAAAGGAACTCCATGATGCAAGGCAACAACAGGATAACTGAGAGAATCACGATGAGGACTCAATATTGATGATGTAGCAGAAGCCAGAGATCTTGAACCAGACCAGTGACTCATTGCAATGAACATTTGCAAGTGAAAATGTATGGACAGAGAGACATACTGTGGGACACACTATGACATACTACAGCTTCCACGATGAGATATTTTATAAGCTTTGGTTTGTTGGCTCGCATGCTTTCTATTTGAAGGGATGGATTGCAAAGGCAAAGAGTGGCTGTGAGGAAACAGAGAGATGAGTGGGACTGGGGTGCAATGATGGGAAACTCACAAAGAGTCAATGGAAAGTTAAAGAAAAAAGAAAACATTTCAAAAACTAAAACTACTTTTTAAATGTTGTACAGATAAAATCTGTTTGTGTTCTAGATTTCTGGTGCTGATTTTGTGTTTCTGCTGTCTTCTCCAAGCGTCACTTCTGAGTCTTTGATTCAATGTGAGCCAAGCCCAAGACCACTTCACCCAGATGCACTTTCCCTCTTCCAGGCATCTCCTTCCACTCATCTCTCCTTCAAAATCCAACTCCCACTAGCAAATAAACTCTGCATCTGCACTGAATATTCTCTACAGCACATCATCATGATCTTTCCCTTCCTCTGAAGTAAAGTTTATTCATCTTCTATTTCAAGAAGTCTTGAATGCAAGTAGAAATATATATTTGAATTTCAAGAAGAATTATAACATGCCCGACTTGCCACCAACATATTTAGAGTGTTGTCCTTTCTCTCTTTAAACGCTAAGGTATTCATTTATTACAAGCAGACAGCAGTATGGCAGGCATTGTCTGGAACATTAATTCAAAACTGCTTACA
>JADRCC010482475.1:0-10139 GCA_019843855.1 Hylomyscus alleni
CAGAATCAATTTTGCAAGGTGGGATACAGTGAACCCCCAAGATAGTGCTTGCTTGGCCCAGAAGACGGTCATCACAGGGGTTGACTGAAGTGTGTTGTGCCCTGGACAGGGAGATGCTGAGCAGCAAGCATTTCAGGGAGGTATGGGAGGTGTTACGGTGAAGACCCGGATGGCCTCTAGGAAAATTTTATGTAACTGCTCAGGCAATGGGAGAGTTAATATAAAGCATTTTTACATTAAATAACTTTATTACTAAACTAAAAAAAAAAACCTGTGTGTGGAACCATAGTTCATATTCTCCATGAAGTCCAAATCAGAATACCAAAGGGGAATTGAGTACCTTTCTATAGCTGGGGATGGGGATGAAGGGCCAGGTGTGGTGGCACTTGTCCTTATTGTAGCACCTAGGAGATGGAGGCAGGCAGATCTTGTAGAAAGCTGTTTCTTGGTAGCACTATTGTAAGCTCTCTGGAGTCTTTTTCAGATTGGTCAATCGATTATGGGCCCATCCCCACCCCTTCCTGGGCACTTTCCTCAGGCTACACTGGAACAATCATCCTTCAGAGTTGGGGGAGTTGAAGGAAAAATGCACACGAGGAAGGCGCGTGCTAACATTATTTAAAGTTTTTTTTTTTTTTCGTGGAAGTGTGTTTTAAAGTCTGTGAGCATGGCACCTCTCCATTCAGCAAGCTCACAGAGATTTAGAAACCTCTTAAGGACTCTTCATGCCATGTGAACTAAGTTGCATTGTCTGAAACATGGAAATGTCAGATCCCATGGCTTTCCCGCTTCCTGCTTTCTGTGTATGGTATGGGGTGCATCAACACGTGTGTATTCACATGCGTGGAAGCTCAGGACTGGAGTCTTCTCTCTTTTGAGTACAGAGCTCACTGCTATGGCTGTCTTTTCAATTACAGGAGGGGCAGCCACATCCACCTGGCATCCTGGAGGGTGCTGGTCCTCACTCTTGTACAGATGCTGTGACCTCAGAGTCACCTCACCAGTCCCAACGACTGCTTCTTTCTCCCATGCTCCCTGCCTTCAACTACGGTGTTCTTCCGTTGCCTTCCATGACTGCCCCATCTTGAGTTCCTCTAGCCCAGTGGTTCCTCACAGCCCTGGGGCAGGCCAGATTCACATGCCCCTTACTCAAGCCAGACTTCTAGCAGCACCTACTCCATGAACCAAGACCTGCACATAGTGACAGAAAACATTCTAGGAAAGAATCCAGAGGCCCCTGACCTTGTCTTGTTCATTTTTGAAAAAACTCCAGCTCTTATCAGAATCTCCTGAATTTAGTTTTTCACAATATTCCAATGAAACCAGTGACCTAAACTCCCACCTAGGTGTTGGAGTGTACATGTCTGTGGGGACTAGAGACTGACATCAAATGCTTTTTTCAACTGCTGTCCATTTCAATTCTTTTTGTTTTTTTGTTTTGTTTTTTTGTTTTTTCGAGACAGGGTTTCTCTGTGTAGCCCTGGCTGGCCTTGAACTCAGAAATCCTCCTGCCTCTACCTCCCAAGTGCTGGGATTAAAGGTGTGTGCCACCACTGTCCAGCTCAATTCTTTTTGATTACACACATTTATTTGCATATGTAGGTATTACATGTGTGGCGGTCAGAGGACAGTTCAGAGGGGTTGGTTTTCTTTCTACCATGTGGAAATGACCAGATTAAAACTCAAGTCACTAAGCTTGAAAGTGGGTGCCTTTATTCACTGAACCATCTGGCTGGTAATATACACTAATATACGGTATAATACACATTGTTATATTGTACATTATGTGTGTGTGTGTGTATGTATTTAAGTGCTCTACCAAAGTAAGCTGGATCCACAACTCAACTCTAGCTTGTAAGACTAGCAGCAAGACGAATGAATCAAGACCCCACAATCTAGAATAACTTGTTAGGGAGAGGACGGAGTGAAGAAAGGTTTAGAAAAACAACAGAACAAAGCAGGCTTTTCCTATGTAGAGCTCAGGAGCTTGTCCTGCCTCTGCCCTCCTGAGACAGGTTTCATCAATAAATCTCATGCTCACCTTGAACTTGCTGTATAGGCATGCATGGTTTCAAACTCATGTTCCACCTGCCAAATGTCGGGAGCCTGCAGAGTGGCTCAGTGCTAGGGCATGTTTAGAATATACAAAGTCCTGGGTTGAACTAAAAAAGGAAACATTAAATATTGCAGGATTCCAGTTATAAAGAAAGCCAATTTCGATCTCAACCTGCAATTATTGTAATGTGGTCATTCAACACGCTAAACCTCTTCCTGTACACACACATCTTTGCCTGTGTTGTATCTGCCTGTGCATATATGCCTGTGGGCATGTGTGGAAGCCCACAGTTAACATTGGAAGTCTTCCTAAATCACTTTTCCACTTTGTTTGTTTGGGACAGGGTCACAAAGCAAGCAAAAACAGGTGCTGAGGGTCTACACTTAGGTCCTTATGTTTGTGTACCAAGCATTTAACCATGGAGCCTAGCCCCATATATACACATGTGTCTGTCCCTCTGGATTCAGAAAACAGCTGTTTTCTGGAGAAACATAAGCTAAAAACAGGTATGCAGGTTGTCTCGATTTTGGCTGGTTTTGTTCCTGGCCCTTACTCTACCTGAGCACTACAGGGCTCTGGTGAGGTACAACTCATTTGAAAGTTCCCATTTCTACATATTAAATAAAAAACACAATTAGAATTTTTAGTAGGTGCTAAAACTTGGTTTTGAAATTTTATTAAAAAAATATATTTGCAAACATATAAAATTTAGGATGAAAAATGCTCATTTTAAAACATGTAATAACTTAATATTTGCAAACATACACAGATGGTATAAAATCCACACCACTAAAAAGGTTAATGAGGTGGTATTGCGCTCACGGAACGAAAGCTTCCGGGTGGCGCAGGGCTTCTCATCTCCTCAGAAGGGCTGAGAGCCTGGTGCAATGAAGTCATGAGAGCCACATGGCCGAAGCAGTAGAGAATAAGACCACTCAGCACGTACACAAACAACACGCGTCTTAAGGATTCACAGATAAAAGGGAGACACAACTTTGCATTTTTTTCCCACCTCAAAGTGATTTGTATTGCATTGCAGTGTTTGAAAGAGTGATGTCAAATTGGAATCCAAGTGAAACATTGCACATCTCTCCTGCTGAAACTTGAAATAAAAAACAAGAAAACAACAAAACCAAACAACCCCAAACCTAAACCCCACAGGCTCCTGGAGGCCCTGGTCCTCATGGAAATGGCCCCGTGAGTGGTCTTCAAAGCCCACTGTGAGGTGTTCTGCTCAGACCCGAGCATCTTGGGTTTCTGAACAGGGAGGGCAATGCTGGCTCCAGAAGGTGCCACTCTGAACACAGCCGAAGAAAACCAAAGGCAGTCAAGAAGAAACACATGGTCCTCAGAGCTGTGCGACAGGACTCGGGCCCTGGCCCTCAGTGCCTGACTTGCAGGCTCCTCCTGTGCCTTCCTTCTCTTTCCTCTGAGCTGCAGTAAGATGGCCCACTCTGCTGTATGAGCAGGTAGGCACCTTGAGTTTTATGTTGCATTATCAGGATTACAATGGCAGTTACGGCCTCTACTACTGAAATGAGAAAATTTCAAACAACATTCTTTGGGGGAAGAGAGCAATAAAGCTGCATGGTTTAAAAAGATTATTTACTAGTGGATTCAATGGCATTTATAACTAATTCCCATAAGAAGATTCAGGCCACAGATATAACCAATGTTTGCACATGCAAAATCTGGTCATTGGTATCTAAGCCAAGCCTGGGTTAAGGCCTTGGACTTGGGTTGGGAATGAACATCACTGTGCAGGGCAAGCTGAGGACAGTCCATATGGAGCCTGCAGGGGATGCCTTTCCTGATACTGATGGTCACTTGAGATTTAGCACTCAAAGTAGATCAACCGGGGGCCCGGAGAGGTAACAACCGGGAACAAGGCAGTCTGAGGGGGGCTGGGGGATCAGCTAGGGTGTTCACCCATTCAAAGACATAACATTAATTACAACAAAAAGAGCAGTGTCACTCACTGGTGACACCCCAGACACGCTGGATGCCAAACTCTGGGCTGCTCTTCCCAGACCCTTTGACCACCGGGGTGAGAGGGTGGGGTGTGTACACAGATGGACCAAATGGCCTAATGAGGTCTTCTGGACTCTGCCAACTTAGCAAGAAGCATCTCTAATGTCCCTTTCAGTCACACTAAGGTTTCAGAAGACACTGTAAACATGCAAACTACGCTAGCTAGCAGAGGGTCTGGACAATATGCCTGAATGAGAAATAAGGCAACAGAGCTGACTCTTAGGCCAGACTCATCCAACCGCACCTATAGTCAGGCTTGGCCCGGCTCTCTGGCGACTCATCCTGGCCTAGCTTCCTAGAAGTCATGATCTGGAACTTCTGGCTTCTGAATTTTAAGTAAATGCTTGGAGCATGTAAATCTCGGAGCTGAAACAGGTTTGCCTGCTTCAAGTCTCCATCCCTTCGGCACCCAAAAGTTTACATCTACAAGGAGGAAGCTTTCCTTCTCAGAGGTTCTCCTTCTGTTTATCATAGTCATTCCAAGGATTAAAGGGTGAAGGTATCAGGTCTGACTGTAGATGCTCTTTAGGGTACCCTGCCCTTCACCCTCTCACATAACACTACACACACTCAAAAGCACCAGCGAAATTCATACCTATCAGAAGGGGATGCTTTGAGTCATCTGTTTACTTATGTCCACTGAGACCACACTTGGGGGTGATCAAGCCCACAGGCATGTTCACTTTATGAGAACAGCCCCGAGGCTCCCTGACCACCACCTCCTACTGTCAGCAACATTCATCACCTCACTACGACTTTACCTTGCTTAGATGACACGTGAACAATTAATTTTTGGTTGCTATATTTACACACTATCATGAAACTATCCCTAACTTAGTATGGAAAAGTCTAAGCTTCCCTGAATTCTGCACACTTCACACACAACTAGGTAGACAAGAGAAGACACTCAACTTAGAAGCAGAAACATTGTCCAGGAAGCATGTTGAGATTAGCACAAGCCAATCAAAGTGTTCTTTAGGCTAAAAAACTAAGACCAAAGTAAAATAAGTAATTAATAAGTAATTTTCTAAAACTTCAGCTAGAAAGAAATCGATGAGCCTTTGATTGAGTTCCCATTAAAGCTTAAGCAACTGTCCCGGTAGGACTGCTGCGTCTGTCAGCATTATTCACAGCGAATCCTTATGCTAGCTGGTTGAGCCAACTGGGTTCTTACCCATCATTAAATAGTGCTCAGAAAAGTAAGCAGTGCATCTTAATTGGTTAAATACTAGAAAATGACCTGTATCAAAGAAATGAAGACACTTTTCATTCAAAGTATATCTCAAAATTACTATTGCTGAAATAATCAAATTCTACATTAAAATATTACCAAACACCATTACATGCCATAAAAGAATAAATAGAAACCATGGCAGATCAATAGCAGCATCACAAAGCATCTTTACAGTTTTGCACTGTGGCTGGGAGAGCTCGCAGCCTAGGAATATACTGTGAGGTTCTGGGTCTCACACTTGCTTTTTGACTCCATAGTCTACAACAAAGGAAGGCAGTGTGAGGACAGCTCCCTTTCTGCATAGCTTTAAACTGCTCAGCACATTTGAGGAATGGAACCAGAATGGCTTTGTCAGATTGGTCCACTGGTCCTTTTGCCAAAGTGTTAAGGAAAACAATCAACAATAACTTGAACTGTGTTTAGACAGAAAAGGAAAATAAGGCTGCGCTTCACACACAAACTTGACACTTAAACTGCAGAGAGTTCACTAAAATGGAGCCTTCTGGTAGGATCTGGATCTGTGTGGCCCCAGCTTCTGCTTCAAAGGTGTGAAGCCTCCTCCATCAGAGCCCAGCTGGCCTACCCAAAGAGCCGTGCTTCACTCGAGTTAGCACAGGGCAGGACCAGGGACACTTACCGGAACACAAAGACATCCCAGAAGTCTTAAGGCCCAAGCGGGGTGCTCATAGAAAATATACTTCACTTGAACAAATACCTTCCAAAGAGTCAACTTAAATTCTGATCCTTAAAACTTGAAGCTACTCTGTGAGCTGACATTAAGTTCAGAGCTTCTAGGGGTAGAGGAGGGAGGGCATGGGCTCCACTGAGCCCTGCTGCAAGGCTGGTGGCTCCTCCCGAGGCTGGAAAGCAAGCTGACAATCAGACTCCTCATTCCACACACTGGCTTATAGCTGATGAAAACATCCACGTAACTCAACACAATGGTCTCTTGTTGTTTTTGTCAAACAAAGGTTTGCTGGTGATGCTTCACAGTGAACCCTCCATCGTCACTGAGAATGTCTCTAGAAAACATTCTTAAGGACAAGGCTCTCTCAGGCTCCTCAAAGCTCCATGTTCTACTTAGATGTTCCATGAGGAAACCTGCTGGTTTTGAGGTGGACCCCTCTCCCTTCACATTGCCTTCACTGCAGTCATAGGTTGTGGTTGTCTTTGTTCTTGGTCAGGACCTGCAAGTAAACTTCATGAAGCGTACTGAGGAAGCTGGAGTCATTCTGGAAGGGATGGGAAGAAAAGACACTGCCTGTTACTCCTCAGAGCTCACGCCATGAAAACACCTTAGGAAAACACAGAACTGACCGGTGTAACTAATTCCCAAAATAACCTGCCCCCAGAGACAGTTACAATGACAGTCTAGGTTTACATCCATTATTCTACCACGAGGATATCCCTGGGAAAAGAGGCTGCTGCCAGACAGGTTTCTGAATTTGCACCAATATACACTAAGTCTTGTTAAGAAATAAAATTAAAAACAGAGCTGATATCCTACATACCTTTATTAGATGTATCAGTGTGTCCTGGAGCTGAGACTTGCTGAGAATAATGGAAGGCTTTCTCTGATTTTCTGGTGTTCCAACAGTAAGGGGAGAAGGGGAGCTGGCTTTCTTCTCTAGGTCTGTGGACCTGGGAACTGTTTGCTGGAACACACTGGGGGACAGCAGGACTGAAGATACTGCTGTGGTTGTTGCAGTAACCAATGGAGAGCCTGCAATCTGGGGGGAACACAGAATAATAGTCACTTTTGTTATCTGAGCCACTTAGCTTGCCCTGCCCCTTCCCTTAAGATTTTATTTTATGTGGATGGTAAATCCAGGCGTGGCCGGGCGGTGGTGGCGCACGCCTTTAATCCCAGCACTTGGGAGGCAGAGGCAGGTGGATCCTCAAGCAAGAGCATCAGTGCCAATCAGCAGCTGCAGCCAACCCTCCAGAGCATCAGTGCCAATCAGCAGCTGCAGCCAACCCTCCAGAGCATCAGTGCCAATCAGCAGCTGCAGAGCCAACCCTCCAGAGCATCAGTGCCAATCAGCAGCTGCAGCCAACCCTCCAGCCCTTTTAGCTTGCTTTTTGGTATAAAACTGGGCTAGTTACTTTTACTAATGACCACACAACAGGACAGGCTAACCTAAAGCAGACAGAGGCTGACCTCTGAAAACCCAGGAGACGGGTACAGGCTCATAAGCAGGTGAGCAAGTACCAAGGAGAACTGTGTCTTTCAAGGTTGGTGGGTGAAGAGGAGTGGTGGATAACAAAACAAGGCGGGCGCACACTTAAGAGAGGGGTGAAGTGTACAGGCTGAGGAGCTCTGTCATCAGAAGTGAGGGACTGTGCAGGACAGTGCCTGTCTCTTGGGACTCTTCACTTTCTAGGTCAAGGAGTACCTCTTACAGAGACCAGGTGGATATAGGCCCCAGCACCCACCCATTTACAAATGATCCACATGGCCCACCCACTGGCTGACCTGCCCTCTATACAGTCAAAAAGACATCTATACAGAGTTAACAAAGTCTTAAGCCACAGCAAGGAATTCTACTGAGAAGCACAGCAACTCTGTCCTAGAAGGGGCATCTGAGACAAGACAGAGTTGGAATGTTACAACTTTTCACTAAGGTGGTTAAGAGCCCACCTTACACCAGTAGAACCCACTGTTCAATGTACTCTCTGGGGGTTGGGGGCAGACGCCCCTGGGCTGGGGAAACGGCTAAGTGGGGGGAGTGCTTGCTATGTCTCCACTATGTTGGCTTGTGAGGACCTGAGTCTGGATCCCCAGGAACAAAACATCTGGGTGGGTGTGGTGGCCCAGGCACAGGAGGTAGAGACAGCAAGTTGGCTAGGCTCAAGCATAGACCCTGACTCAATATATAAAGTGGAGAATTAATAGAGACACCTAATGCCAGCTCTGGCCTCCACACAGATACATACACTTGGGGTGGGGGCATCCTTACCGGCATGGCACTGGGTAACACCTTAGGCTGGGCAAATACTTCAGGATCCTGGTTTTGCTGCATAGACTGAAATGTTTAAGGGGGAAAAAAGATGAACAGATACAGCAAACTTGAGTTAGTTGACTGTGACAGAGCAATATCAAGGAATGGTTCAGAACTGAGAGGAACTTGTTGGTAATGTGCCAATGACTCATCTCCACAATGAGAGCCTTGGACAGCAGCAGCTCCTGTGGAGTTTCCCGAGAGGATGTGTGGACAGAACCTGCCAGGGTCAACTCTACTAGTGAGCTCTATCCTTAGCCTTGGAATTTGTTTCTGTCTAGAGGTTGAGGCTTTCATTGAATTTGCAATCTTCCTGCCTCAGCCTCTCAAGCAGCTATTGTACACAAGCAGAATGTGTACAATATAAATGATTAAGGATTTGTTCCTGCAGTGCTGAAAGCTGAACTCAGGACCTTGCATGAGACAGGCAAGTAGCTCTACTACTACTGCAGCAGCTGCTGCTGCTATGCCCGATGATGCCCGCAGCCCCAAGCTCTTCAAAGTTCTCTGAATCTGGTTAGTGACACTAAACAGCCTTCACCCTACGTACACTGTAAAAGACAGAGAATGGCTTTTTGTTTTGAGACCAGGGTAGTTCAGGCTGGTCTCTAACTTGAGACCCCTCCGCCTCAGTTTTCTTTACTATGGTTTTATAGGTGTGCACTCTCATGGCCTCTGAGAAAGAATTAATGCTGCCCAGTAAACACAAGACAACTCCATGCAGACCAGGGTCTTTTTGTTTTGATACTGGATAGCCCTGGCTGGCCTATGTAGACCAGACTAGACTTGAAATCATCGATTGCCTACTGAGACTAAAGACATGTGCCACCATATCAGGCAAGAACAAAATCTTAAAATTAGCTATTACCATCTAAATGAGTATTTACATATATGTAAGTGGTTTCTGCCAAGCAGCATGCAATAGTGTATCACTGTCTTCTACAGCTGGGTGTGGAGAAGGCAGGTGTAGACCATTATCTGAGCTTCCAGATTAACTGAGAGGTGGGGCAGACCCTTTCCCTCACAACCGGAAGCCCAAATAAACTCTCTTCCATGTTTCTTCCTGTAGTCTATCAGAGCAAAGGAAGAGGAGCAAGAGCACTCAGGGCCCGTGATACCTACACACAGCACAGAACCCTGCCCACTGGGCACAACATTCCTTCCTTGTATGTCAGACCCAAATGTTGCCAGGCAGGCAGCAGTCACAGAGGGGCACACCCCACTCTCTTCCAGCTGTGACCATGTGATCATCACAATCAGCTCATTTTCTTGCTGGTAAACTTGCTATTGATGAATTACTTCGACGGGCAAACTTCTCCTTTACCCTCTCTACCACGAAGCCTCACAGACTGGATATTTTAAAAATCTACTCAACCTAGCACTCAACCCAGCCCCTACTGCCCAGGCAAAGTGACTGACAGCTTGCCCTGGAATGGGTAGCCTGATTCCTGTTTCTGACATTACCAACAAGTCACTCTTCATCCAGAACCTTTCACTGCCTTCCCAAGGTCTGAAACATTAACTCACACACTCCTTTAACTTACAATGTATTCATCTTCCAATGCTAATAACTCCTCTAGGTTTGTCTACACAGCAAATCTGAGCTACTACAGAACCTGGACACTCGAATGCATGCACATGTGCGTATAAGTATACACACCAAGTTCAGTTACAGACCAGAGAGAGATAGAGACACAGACAGAGACGCCCACCTTCCCAGTACACACACACTCACCCCACAGAGAAAATTAAGTTACAGACCATGGAGACAGACACACAACAAACAAGACAGACACATACTATATCTCTGGGGGGG
>JADRCC010482538.1:0-11590 GCA_019843855.1 Hylomyscus alleni
CTCATCTGTTGATTTAGTGTCCTGACAGTCCTTACCTCATCTGTTGACTTTGTCCTAATGACTGCTTCAGCATGTGCCCAGAATTCTTTTCTCCTTTTCTTGATTGTCCTAAGATTTATTTCTTCTTCCTTTTGGCCATCCTTACATATTTCAGAGGTGTTATGTCACCCCTCTGCTTCGGTTGGATTATTTTTATGACTTTTTATTCTTCTGTTTGTTCTGATTCTTAGTATCCAGGGTTTCCTTCTGCAACAACATGCAGAACATTGGTAGTCAGTCCCTTATGAACATCGACATCTGTGCCTATTACACTATCATGTGGCATACTTTTTATTAAATAACAAATGCCATTATTCAATAACGGATTACAGCTCTAGTTATAAATTCATATTGAGAATATCAACTCAATATTTTCAATACTTTGAAAATATCAAAGTATTTTCTGATTTTTTTTGAATAGATATATGGCCTATGTTTCATTTGCCCTGTGTATCAGTGTATTCACAGTACATATGGGGACATGATGACTTACTTGAGATTGATCATTATTATTGGTAGAAGTTGAGTGCCATTTTAAAATAAAATGTTGAAAATAGCTAATTTTTACCCAGAAGTTTTTAGATAAGTCAGGGGATGTAATAATAATTTTGTGTAAGATTTTAGGTATTTTTAGTATGGTTTTGTTTCAGTTGGTTTTCCTTTCCCCTTGCAGCTTGGTAAATGAAGCTGTGAAGATTTTCATTCCAATAACAAATAGAATTATATTACGTTTGAAAATTTAAGTTTGCTATGACGGGCTAGTTCTTGATCTGTGGCTAGCTCTAAATTTCTATGCTATTGGATATGATTAAATAGCAAGAAAAAAATATTTCATTGTTTTATTGAAACTGTTTTTTTAAATAGAAGACAGTTGATTTTGACTTCTTAGTTAATTTTAGAGTAAAATTAACAAGAAAAACTAAAGGCTGTCTACTAGCCTATGAACACACTAGACTAGTACAAACATGTGATGTATTCAATCTCTTGCTTAATGACACAGTTCACCTTGTAGGTTATTATGTTCATAAGTGCATAAGATATGCTATGAAGTTCTTCACAAAAGGAAATAACCGCTCTTCCTTTTGAACATTTTAGGCAAGGCCATGTGAATCTTCCCCCACTGGAGTTCAAGCCAGCATTAATGTTGGAAACCTTCAGCATCAGTGCTGTCGTGATGGAAAAGTCAGTATGCACTCCGCAACACTCCACCAGTGCCCTTTCCTTTCATGACCTCAACAAGCGCTATTATAACACCTTCCATTGCAACTTCACTATTTCCTGCCAGTCAATAAGTCAGCATGTGGATATGGCTCTGGTCCGTCTTATCCATCAATTCAGTACAATGATAGATGACATCAAAGCAACTCAGACAGACATTAAACTTAGTAGATACACAGCTGGATCAGCTTCCCCCACACCTACCTTCAAAACCAGAAAACATCGGGATTTCCGTTCATCTGACTTCAGCCGCAGTTCGAGAGGGAGTCTCAATGGTGGCAACAGAGTAAATAACTCTAAGAACAAACGGGCCAACAATGAGAACAATAAAAAAGAATCTCGAAACAAAAATTCATTAGGAAGGTCTGAAAGAAGAACTTCAAAAGTATCTAGGAAAGGTTCAAAAGATGTAGTGGATCATATGACCATTCATATGGATGATTCAGATTCCATTACAGTGTCCGAGCAAAGTGAGCCTTCCGCTGAATGCTGGCAGAATATGTATAAATTGCTTAACTTCTATTCACTTATCTCAGATCCAACAGGGATATTGGAAAAATCCTCAGAAACATTTGGACCAGCAGGTAACAAGCATTTTTATGATTTAAAATTTTCTATTTAGGAATGCTAAAGAAGACTGTTTACCATATTAATGGTATAAATTATTAAAATGAAGAGAAATTGGTAGTCACCAAAGAGAAAATCGTGCTGACAGTCAGATGTTCTGTTAGCATACTTCTTCTTTGGCCCTAACATGGACTCCTTCAAAGGATTCAGACAGACTTAATTTCAAATATCTAGATTGATCATTTACTTTAGTAGATATTAGAGAAGATGTTGAAAAAAATTAATTGAATCTTTTAAAGAGGGAAAAGTCTAGTTTAGAGTTTGAAACCAAGAAAGCTAATACAGTATTTAGAATGTTCTTTGTGCTGTGTTTTTTCTAATCCCAAACCATATATTTCCATTTACTAAAAAGGTGTTCGGAGTCCTACAGAGCCAACATGTAGAGTTGTGTTCGAGAACGAACAAGACAACAACAGCTTGACTAAAGCACAGAGGAAGCGTAGTCTGGTAACCGCCGAGCCTCAGCATGTTACCTTGATTGTGTTTGGGATTGGCATGGTGAACCGCACACACCTAGAGGCAGATATTGGTGGTCTGACAATGGAATCAGAACTGAAGAGGATCCATGGCAGTTTCACCCTTAAGGAAAAAATGAAAGGTATAATACTTTTCTAATACTGTAATGTTGCTTTGCTGAAAGAAATGTGTTTCTAACATTTGAAAATTCAAGAAAAATGAAAGTTATACAATATTTGCTTTTTCTTATTGTCACTATAGAAATCTACAATCTAATATTCATTTTTAATATCTTTATGGAAAATTAAGAACTTCACACAAATTCTATTACTGGATATAAAATTTTCCTAAAGTAATTAAAATGTACCATTTATTTCTAAAATGGTCACATAAAGTATGCTAGTTCACTAAATCTAGGAGAACATCTGTTTGAATACACTCCATAACTTTATCACAAAGAAAATAATACTGTCAGATGAAATTGCTTATAAAATATACCCCAGGTTCAGAAATTCCAAAATAAAATTAAATGTTTATGTCAGTGGATAAAGCAGTATGAAATTCACTTTTGGGATTCCCTTGCATATCAGTGTTGTTTTCTTCTACCAGAAAAGAAACTTATGAATGACCATGATGATTATCCAATATATAAAGTCTAAATTTTGCATTAAATTCTCTTCTTTAGCTGTTTGTTTCATAAGTATGAAACAGAAGTTAAACAATGATTTTTTTTTTTAATTAGATGTTTTCTTTATTTACAATATCTCCTTTCCCAGGTTCCCCTCCAAATGAAAAAAGAAAAATAAAATAAAATAAGAAAAAAAATAAAATAAAAACTAAAACTAAAACAATCCCCTGTTCCCTTCCCCCTCCCCCTGCTCACCACCCCACCCTCTCCTGCTTCCTGGCCCTGGCATTCCCCTACACTGGGGCATAGAACTTTCACAGGACCAAGGGCCTCTCCTCCCATTGATGACCAACTTGGCCATCCTCTTCTATACATATGCTGCTGGAGCCATTAGTCTCACCATGTGTGCTCTTTGGTTGGAGTTTTAGTCCCTGGGAGCTCTGAGGGTACTAGTTAGTTCATATTGTTGTTCGAGCTAAGGGGCTGCAAACCCTTCAACTCCATTGGTTCTTTCTCTAACTCCTTCATTGGGGACCCTGTACTCAGTCCAATGGATGACTATGAGCCTCTACTTCTGTATTAGTCGGATACTGTCAGAGCCTCTCAGGAGACAGCTATATCAGGCTTCTGTCAGCTAGCACTTGTTGATATCCACAATAGTGAGTGTATGAATTTGATGATTGAATATGAGAAGAATTCCCAGGTGGAGCAGTTGAAAATTTATGTGTTATTAAAGAAAGTTATGTAAAGAGATGAAAAACCATAAATTGATAAGAGAAATACAAACACATGAATTCTCAAATACAAGGCAAAAGATGACTATGTTGAAGTAAATTTTTCTAACTCCAGAGTTGTCTCTCTTTGTGACTTCTTAATTGTTTCTACTTCCATTTTTAGGTCCTAGATGGTTTTTCTCAATTCCTTCACCTGTTTGTTTGTGTTTTCCTGCAATTCCTTAAGGGATTTTTGTTTCCTCTTTAAGGGCCTCTACTTGTTTACTTGTGATCTCCTGTAGTTCTTTAAGGGCTCGTACCTCTTTACCTGTGTTCTCCTGTATTTCTTTAAGGGAGTTATTCATACCCTTCTTAAACTCCTCTAGCACCATCGTGAGGTATGATTTTAGATCCAAATCTTCCTTTTCCAGTGTTTTGGGATATCCAGGACTTGGTGTGGTGGGAGTACTAGGTTCTGATGAAGCCAAGTAGTCTTGGTTTATGTTGGTAGGATTCTTGCGTTTGTCTTTCGACATGTTGATCTCTGGTGTTAGATGTTCTTGGTGTCTCTGATTAGAGCTTGTTCCTCCTGTGGATCTCAGTCCCTTGGTTAAGGCACTCTGTGGAGGCAGGCTCTCTACTTGCAGGGAAGGGGCAGAGAGGGTCGCTGGCAGAGAGGATGCCTCCCAGATGGTCCCGCCTTAGAAAGTCACCTGAGACAAAATGGCGGATCTCACCTAGTTCCTGGGTTAAAGCAGGCCCTGGAGGCAGGCTATCTATTTGCAGGGAAGGGGCATAGAGGGTCGTTGATTCACTGCTGTCACTCAGAGGCTGAGAGGATCCTGTCCCTGCCGCCCTGCGACTCCCCTGCAACTCGTGAGGCCTGTGCCTCCTGAAGTAAATTTTTAACTTTAGTCATTTTAAGATTAACCAGTTTTTTCTTCTATTGTTTTAGTAAACATTAAGAATTACATAGATGCTTTAGGTTAGAATTTGGGAAATGGATATTTACTTCTAAATTAATAGATTCAACATTCTCAAAGTTTAATAGGTTTTATCAATAGTCTTTAAACTATATTTCTTCCTTAGTGTAGCAATTCTAGTTCTACAAACCTAGAAAGAACAGAAAAAGAACAGACTGATGTTAAAGAGTTGGTGCTTATTTGTATAGCCACAAGACAGTTTAAAATTTACCCATTATAGTTTGTATCATAGGATTTATTTATGTAAAAAAATGCTAAAATAGGAAAGCAGGCAAAATGACATGTTTATTTAGATTTATAGGTAACAAATATATTAAATTCACAGGAAGTATCTGGACCAAAAGTAGTTGTTTATCTGGTTTCCTTTTTTTTTTTTTTTCAAAGTACATCCGTGGTATAGACCATTTAATTCCAGTAAATTATTTAATGCATGAAGTCATGTTAAGGTGCATTTCTGCATAATTCTACTTTTCAGGTATAATATATATATATATATATATATATATATGCATGCAAAACAGTAAGCTGAGGAAATTTTCTTAAGGTAGTCTGACAGTAATTGAATGCATTTTATTATAATTTATAGTTATCGTTTCATCAAATATATTGTGAATAAAGTAATTTTAATATCAGATACAATTGTTTTCAGAAGTCAAATTGTATTTTTTCATATTTAAGATGTTTTGCATCAAAAGATGACTGAGACCTGTGCTACTGCTCACATTGGTGGGGTTAATATTGTGCTGCTTGAAGGGATTACACCAAATATACAGTAAGTGGGCTTGTTTTTACTGTCTTCTTTTACTTCCTTGTTCCAATTTCTAAATAACTTGGAATTCCTTGAAGAAACGCATACTGTGTACATTTTGAGGTTTATACAGTGTTTCTAGATACAATTAGAAAAAACAATTGATTTTGTTACCCCTGCCTACCTTAAATTCACCCCTTCTCATTTAAATAAATCCCTGATTTCCAGTATCTGGTGAGATTGTCTTATAAGAGAAATAATCCTAGTACAAATTTATATTTAGCATATAGGTTGTTAATTTTCCTGTCATTTAAATAGTTTATTAAAATTAGAAAGAATAAAAATTCTCTTAATTTTAAGTTAAGTAAACATTATTTTTTTTAAAGATTTATTTTATTTATTTTATGTGTATGAGTACACTGTAGCTGTACAGATGGCCATGAGCCATCATGTGAGTGGCTGCTGGGAATTGAACTCTGGACCTCTGCCGGCCCCACTCGCTCTGGCCCTGCTCACTCCGGAGTAATTCACTGTAGCTGTCTTCAGACACACCAGAAGAGGGCGTCAGATCTCATTATGGGTGGTTGTGAGCCACCTCAGATTTTTCATTTAGCATTTAAGAAATGTAACAGTAACACCTTTGAAATCTGTTACAGTATAAACTAAGTCTTTTTAAAAAAACAATATCGAGCCAGGTGTGGTAGCTCATCTGTAATTCCAGTACTTGGGAGATTGAAGCAAGACATTTTAAGAGGCCAGCTTTGGCTGTATATTGCATCCCATGCTACTCTGGTTTACAGAATAAGAATCTGTCTAAACAAGGAAACAGCATCAACAACTAAAACCAAATAAACAAAAACCCATATACCATATTTTAACTTAGTTCTTAATTTTTTTTGTAAGCTCTGTACTTGGGTCTGTTCTGATTAGAATGATTCTGATGTTGATAACATTTATTCATGATATGCACAGCATTTGTATATGAGGAATGCATTTAAGCACATGACTTTATATCTTTGGCAATATTTGCCTTAATTTCTAACTTCTTTTCAATGGACCAGTTTTGTGTTATAACCAGAAGTGCTTTAGTAGTTAAGGTCATATTTTGAGACTTTGTTCTTCTTTGATAGTATAATTAATGTTATGCTAATGTTGTCCTGCAGCATAGTCCTCAGGCTAGATAACCACTAAACAGAAGATGTGACCCCTTCTCTAGTAATTATTGTTAGATCAAACTATAGTTCTAATCACAATATTTTAGAAGTCAAGATAATACAGAAACACCTGTCTTGGGCAACATTTCAAGTAGATATTGATAAACAAGCCAGAGCCTGGTATAGAGAAGAAGCTACTTGGGCAGACTTAATTAACTCTTGCCCAAGTAGCTTAGGATCATTACCTAGAATTCATCATTGATAATTTATTTCATAGGTGCTCCCTAGGTACATCCCATCTTAATAAAGAAAACAAAACAAAAAAACCAAGTCTAGGAAATTCCCGTGGTTAAAACAGATCTCTCTCATTCATTGTGGACAAGTAGCAGGATGTATGAAACCCTATTGTAGGCCAGGAACTGAATATCTGCTCATTTAATTAGTCCTCCATGCAATTCTGGGAGCCTAGGTGATTTTTATCTCCACTTTATGAAAGAAAAGAAGCGAGATTTAGAAACCTCAAAGTATTAGCATAAACTATTTTAAATGGTCGAGTCAGAAGAGCCCAAAACTGCCCTGCTTTTGTCTTTCTTATTCTTCTGCAGCAACCCATCACAGAAAGCAGATTGGTGATTGTTCCATTGACTCAAAGCCAGATTCCCTTAGATGTCCTATGTAGCTCCACGTCTGTATTACCTCTTAAGAGAATGGCTTCAGTCTCTGAGCTTGTAGAACTTAACATTTATGAAATGAAGTTTTAAAGAATGTAGAGTCAATATTTTTTATCTTTCCCCTTTATCAGCTTTATTTGAAATATAAAAGTTACTCCTTTGTTACCGTCAAAACTCTTAGTCTTAAGACTTTTTGTTAACATATTTTGGATTTATTCTTCAGCATTTTTAACTGCAATTAAAAGGAAATAGAATGGGGAAAGTAGTTTCAAAAAGTCATTTGAAAGAAAATATTAGTAAGCTTCCTGATACGCAGCCGTGTTGTGAGTAACGTGCCTGTGAGTGCTGATTGGCTTCCTTTTGTCTCCCTGCTTTCTCTGGAATCTGCATCTGTAGACTGGAGGATTTTCCTACATCTCCTACAAGTACAGCCAAACAAGAATTTCTGTATGTCATATTCTTTTTCATGGATTGTGACTAATACTGTATAGTATAGTATTTATATTATCATCATGGGATGAGTATAGTTAGTTACCATCTCATGTTCTATTAGTCAAGCCTAAGTGAGGGCTGTCTCCGTAGATAAGACAGACTTTGTTTTCTTTGCTTCTGTGGACATATTATTATTTGATATCATAATGGAATTTTTTCACTTGGTGAGTTTCTGTTAATTAAAAAGTAATTTTTATAAACTAACAGTGCACCTGCATGTTTCAACTTTATAACTTTGTTTTAATGGGAAATTTGTTGCTTTATCTATGGCCATGTGCATTTGTGTTTGGAGTATTTCAATTTAAACCATTGCATATGTTTGCAGTTAGCTGTACTTGAAGGATATGTATAGATGCTCACCACGTGAGTCTGTTACCCTGTCACATCAGCATTTAACTTAGCATTAGTTATGTCTTTGGACATTTTTAAAATAAATTTTAAATATATTGAATAGGTAGGTGATCTATATATTATGTTTCCTACTGGTAAGATCATCATATTTTATGAAATTTGTTTCCAGCCATAGATAAAGCATCATCAGTTCGAAGTCATTTGTTGGGATTAAGTTCTATTTTACTTCAATGATCAACTAAACGTAATACAAATTTAATTTTACTACTGAAAAATAGACTGTAACGTCTTTTTATGAACAGAAAAGCAAAACAACCACATTTCATTTCAATCAGTACCTAGAAATATTTTTCTTTATATTTACTGAGTTCTCTGGTTATTTAACCAAAAAATAATCAGTATAAACTTTAGAGAGAATTGTTTTAGTGACCAAAGATCGTAATTTTTTTATGGGTTTGATTATTATATACTAAAAAGGCTCCAGGAGGCAGCCATGGGAAATTAAGAGGCAGTCTTTGTTAAGATATCATCACATTCGGCCACCTTGTTCCATTCCCAGGTTTTCGGTGAATGGAACAAGGAGAGACGGTCATGTATAATACAATTGCCAAGTGGGAAAGAAATCTGTCTTTTATCATTGACTAAATAGCATATGTTCATTCAGCACATTCCACATTTATATTGTAGAAAATTTCAAGCAAACTGATTTGAGATAGTCAGCATAGAACAAGTTTTGTAAATTAAACTCCATCTTCCTCCTCCTTTTAAGTTTCGAGCCAGTTCAAGGCAGAAAGGCTAAGGTAGGACCAGGAGTATAGAGACTGAGGTAATGCTCCTAGATTTGTATAAGACTGATTAGAGTACAGTGTAAATAAGGCCCTCTACTGGAGCAGAACAGATCTTCAAGTTCTTGACATCAAAATGTCCACTAAATACCGTAGTAGTCTGCAATCACAGTTAGCCTTACTACTAGCTTTCTGTTCTGAATTTTAGTTTAAACTGGGATTTAAGTTTTACATATTCACTTATGAAATCCAGGTCATATTTAGTCAGGCTGCTACAGGTTATAAAGATAGATGTGAAAAAATAAGGAAGATATATTGTGGGTTTTTTTTTCAACTTACCCGTTTGCTGTGTGGTAAAGAACTAATAAAAGTCCAGTGCTTACTTGTCTTCTGTAAGCAGTAGTAAACTTTCTGGTGTGGATAAAGGCATTCTGGAGAGTTAAACACCACGATGATGGTGCGCTGATCAAATTCAACTAGAAATTATAGGGGATGCTCTTGTCAGCCTTGAAGAAGCTATAGAGAGACCTGGACGAAAGTTTGTTTACAAGTTGTTAATATGAGCCATCTATTTGCAGTTTTGCTATTATCAGAGAGAATTAACATCTAGTTTAAGCCATGTAACATGTATCTCTCAGGTTTTATTTAAGGAAGAAATGGTTTTCTCTGAAAGATGACTAAAAATTGCAACATGCTTGGTATGCCCAGTGTATGTTAAAAGTTCATGGCAGATGTCCATAAAGACAGGCTAAAGATTCACTGACCATGCAGTTTACAGAGCTCTATCAAATTTACTGTACTTTACAAAGCCAGGGCCTATTCCCATTTCTTTTTCCTGTGCTCAAGCAGCAGGGCCTTTATAAAGTAGGCCATGCCTTCAATTTCTTTTAATAGAGTAGATGATTGTTCCAATAATTTGTTTATTTTTGATACTATTTTAGAAGTACATAAATGGATCCTTTTTTTTTTTTTTGTATGCAGTTTGTCTCTCTTTAGATCCCAAAACTGAAATGGAGGAAAAAAGAGGTTCTGAGTGAGAAAAAAAATCAAAGTGAAAATTTTTTTGTGTGTATATACATAACAATTGTTAATATTTGTGCTGTTACTTACATATTCATATATTCTAAAGAAATAATAGGTTTCAATGCAGTATAAAATCTGTATATCTTAACATCTTTTAAAATAACTTTTCAGACTATCTTTTGACACATGAATGTTCTCCTCCTAACTCATTGAGTAAGAGTATGTTATGTTCTTGGTATTTTTCCAAACATTTTCCTCAGCCTGTGTTTAAATAGTCTGCTTCCTCTGCTTCTAGAACGGTGGTGAAGTGTAGCATAGCCAAGTCCCAAGCCCTCTACAGTGCTCAGAGAGGGCTGAAGACAAACAACGCTGCAGTGTTCAAAGTGGGGGCTATCAGCATCAACATCCCTCAGCACCCTGCCACTCTGCACAGCATGATGGTTCGCAGTTCTCACCAGCTCTCCAAACAAATCTCAGACCTTATTAGACAGCCTTCCACAGCGTGAGTTATTTCTTTATATTCTGTGACGATACATTAAATATACCTTTTACTTTTGCTATGATAACAAAAGCTTGTAAAAAATGAGCAGTTACTGTGAACCTTGAATATCACAGTAATGGAGCTGGTAGAGAGCATTCAGAGGGCACCTTGGGAGAATCGTCGTGTGTATCATTAAAGTATTATGTCACATTGTCTAATACTAAATATGGAATGTAAACATCAAGTTTAAGAAAGAGATTATAGAGATTTATTGGCATCACAATAAATTCTAATAAAAAGCAAATTAATGAATTCTAGAACTTTCAGTCATTGTTTAAATTTTAAGAAATTACAACAGTCACTTATAGCATGCATAGTTTTGCATATTCATTTATTGTGAAATTACTATATATTTTTGAAGTCAGACTACATGCCACATAGCATTTTAAAGGGCAGTAAATCAGACTTTTTCATGGTAACCTTTATTCCCTGTGCATGTTCCACTATTCATAGCATCTGGTTCTCTGACCTGTGTGCATGTGCGCACGCATGCTCACTTTTCCACATCCTATAAAGTGATGAAATAGTGTCAGAAACCAGTGCCTAGTTTCCCGTAGTTGTTTTATCCAGGTCTTTAGTTTTTGTGTTGATAAATTATGGCTCAAGTTACTACTCTGTCTGCTTTTCTAGATCATCATTATTTGTTAGCTGTTTTCCACTGAGAAATTTAGTAATTTTATCAATAAAGTAGTAGTTTCTAATACTTTTATGGAGTGTGTGTGTTTTGGTTTATAGCCCACAGCCTATGAAAGAAGATATTGCAACCCCACTGCCTTCTGAAAAAACCCCAACAAGTGTTAATCAAACTCCTATTGAAACAAATGAATTTCCTCAGCTCCCAGAAGGCTTAGAGAAGAAGCCTATTGTTCTCAAGTTCAGCGCCATGTTAGATGGCATAGCCATTGGGGCAGCACTCTTGCCATCACTGAAGGCAGAGTACAAGATGGGGAGAATGAGAAGCCATGGGATGACAGGTAACATGGAACTTTTAAGTTCAGCCATGTAAAATTATCCTCCCAATGTCTTTTCCTCCTTTTTCTCCACTTATAAAATGGTTTAATCTTCTTAATTGGTTTTGCCTTGTCTTAATTCCAGTTTTTAAGTTGTAATAATCATTTTATTATTAATGTTTTAGTTATTAAAATTTTTATTTAATTATTA
>JADRCC010482572.1:0-11004 GCA_019843855.1 Hylomyscus alleni
AAAATATGAAACAGCATTAGAGATACTGCATGTACATACAGTCATTCCTATCAGGTTGAACTGGAATCATTTTCTTGTTTGTGGTAGCAAGAGATATACGGCCTCCTGATGGTCTCTGAAAATCATGCATAGACAAAGCCTCCTCCCAAGTACTCCCAATGGTTCACCATTGCTCAAGGCTTGGATACTCACCAGATTGGTGAGTAGTGTGAAGGAGTAACAAACTCCTCTCATCTCTGTGACTCTACAGAGCTAGAAAAGGAGTAACAAACTCCTCTCATCTCATCTCTCTGTGACTCTACAGAGCTAGAAAAGGTTTCTGGGAAATAAAACTTCTAAAAGAGTGCTTCTTTATCTCTACCCAAGACTTGCTAGGAATGACTATTTGCAGGAAATGTCAAGGTCTAGGATCTCTTTTCCAGAGCTTAATGTTGAAGCACCAGAGATAGCAATGTAAAGCAGCCAAACTGATATCTTGAACCAAGAGGTAATTGTCAACATTACTGAGCCAAGATTTGGTACATAGTCTCCACCCTCATAATCACCCTATGTGGTAAATGATCTCATGCTCATTTACAAATAAAAGAACTGAGAATAACAGAGAATTTTCTCCAAAATCTTATAATCTTATGATAACTTAAACCAATACATGTTTGAATTCAGAACCAACTTGGGCAAGATGTAAGACAATACTTACACTATTATATTTCCCCCAGATCCTGAAAGTGGAAAGGCATTGAAACTGTGTCTTCCTAAGAGATGGTACTTATGTAACCACTGTGCTCCTAACAATTCTGATATACATTTCTACCAACCACCTTAAAGATTTTGTTCAAGCCACAGATACCATGATTAAATTCACAGGATATATTTTGAGTTGACTGTGGCTTGCTACTTAGAAATTCTCCTAACAATTCGTTCAATCAATAGATGGTCCTATCTCCTGGATGACTTTTAAGGATTTTTTAAGCACTGGAAAATAAAACTCCTCAATAAGTGTGAATATTCATTCACAGCTTTACTGCCACAAATACCATGGAAACTCTAGATTTTCTTCAGTAGAGTGAGACGTTTGCATAAATGGGCTCAAAGTTACCCCTGATTTTGAGGTGTTTATCATTCAAAGACCCAACTTCTTTACTGAGGATTTCTTATAATCTCAACGACTTTGATAATTTATCATTTGAATACATAATCATTTGCGAATGTTCTGAGGTATTGCTTCACATAAAACTTAGTGAAATGCTTGTACTTGAAGATCAGAGATATCTACAATAAGGTCCCAAAATTTGACCTCTTCCATATGTAGTTTAACATAAGCTATTTACTTTATGTATACGGCAACAATTCCCTTCCTATTGCTGTGGCTTGCCTTGCTGATTTCTAAGAAATGGTGATGCTTCAGCTGTTTTTTTTTCTTTTTGTTCAAGTTAATGTCTGATTACTTACATATGAATATACATATATATCAATGCCATCCTTACTACTCAGTACCACATATGATGATTAGTTTTGTCTATTATTTGTATGCTGAAGGATAAACACTGGAAGATAAAGTTACACTTGACATACCTTTTCATGTAACTATTGTAGAATGATATGATAAGTACAAAGAAGAAGAGAAGAAAAATGAGAGTAAGAAAAGAAAGAACCTGCATGGTTGCATTAGTTGTCTGTAGCTACATGATGAATTAGTGCAAAAATATATCAAAGGACACTTAGTTATTAGTTGCCAGATTTGTAGCTCAAAAGTCCTTCATAGGATAGCTAGGTCCTCTTCTCAAGGTGTCACCAGGTGAAGTCAAATTATCAGCAAACTGATTTCTCATTTGAGGATACCTACTAAAAAAAATCTGCTTCTGAGCTTTACTTTAGTTGGAATAATTCTGTAATGTAGGTGTATTGCACTCACATAAAAATTTCCCTATTGTCTATGACCTGAGAACTACACTTTATAACTAGAGGCCACACGTGCTATGATAAAATAGTCTTCAAACTGGCAGTGGTAGGCAGAATCTCATGCTTGAATTTTCTCATTTGGTCTGTCCCACTGACCTAGATTTGATGCCTTTTATATCAGGTTTATTCAGATAATCTTACTATCATTTTGGGGTGGTTTTATTATTTGCAATGTTTTTGAATTATTTAAAAATATAAGTAAGAAAACTGGGGAACAGAGTATACCAGATAGTCATCTTCTATGTACTATTTCTGAGCTCCAGGAAAATGAGGATTTTAAAGAAATTTTCACTACTATATTTTCCAAAATTAGCATCAGAGAGGTTCATGTAAGCCACAGGAATGGACAATGTTTAAGGAGAGATATGTAAAGTGTGAACTCAGCATTGTTTTTCAGTTTCCCTGTAATATAGAGATGAAATGAGATGAGATGAGATGCTTATAGAAGTCACCAAGGAAACTAGAAGGAAACCAAGCCTTTGTGTCATAGAAGCCAAGAAATAGTGTACATAAACAGGCCCCTTATTGCTAATTTCACAAATGATCCCACATTCTTCTTTCATAAAGTATCCAAGGAGGGTGAAGAGTAATGATCACTGGAAGGAGGATAAATGGACTCCTATTACCTCGGGCTTGTGTGCAGGTGTTACAATTGAACATTACAAGGGTCATTCCTTCTGTTGGTTTTTGTTTTCTGAATAGATAAATCAGAGAAAGTTACTTCTTACATGAATTGTGTATAAATAGATATGCATTAGCATGCATCGTTTGCCCAAAAAAGTGCCACAAACTGAGCAAGTTTACCAAGAACACTTCATTATTCCTTTTAAGTACCTTCTTTCAGGTCACACAGCTGGGAAAGGCATGCTCTGAACCTTGCCTTGTTAGATGATACTTTGTAAGGCTCCTGATGAGGAGTGTTCCCTTCTAGAGACGAGGCATTGCAAATCAAGGTGCTTACAGGACCATGAAAAAGGAATTGTGTAAGTTTCCCTTGTAGCTTCTGGTAATTCCTTGGCTGTCACAGTACAACTCAAATTTCCACAGAGCATTCTTTCTGTATTGTTTGACCCTAGATTTCTCATTTTTATGAAGATATTTGTCATATTGATTAGAAGTACATGTTGCTCTGGCATGACCTCATTATAAATAATTACATCTCTGATGGCCTTATAATGATACAGTGCATCCTGAGGAATAACATCAGTGAATAAATATTGGAAAGGATAAAATTCTAGCCATTACAGCATGTCCATTCTTTCAGCTTAGGCATCATCTCTTCCTTCTTATGATCAAAGTTAGTATCTGAATCCGTATAGCACAGCAGCTAAATTGATGTGCTCTCTGTTCAGACTGCCACTTATCAGCTTGTGATTTGAGATAAACTACTTTCCCTCTCTGTTCTCTGCTTTCTCATTTCTGTATGTTAGCAGTAATAGTTCCCAGTGTGCCAGTTGCTGTAAGAAATAAATGAAATGAATGGAATGACTGAATCTCAAACTTGGAATTGCAAATGCCACCTGCTCTGGATATATTTTCTCTGACGAACATATGCATTTATAAGAGGTTTTAGTCTCTCAAGTATGTGCCTGTATTTGCCATAATTAGTTTCATATTGGATCCCATGTAGCAGACAAAAATTTTAGTCTTAATTTCCAATGTGTGAAAGTGCTAAAGAGAAACTGACTTACTCAAAAAAAAAAAAATATCAAATAGCATAGGTAAATAAAAGTACCAGGACCTAGGGAATGCAACTATGAGGTCAGTTGTCCTTAATCCACACCAACTGAAATCCAAGCAGATTAACTATTAGAATCCTACAGAGACTCATACTCTATTGTGATGAAACCAGTGTTTATATGAGTTAACCCTCAAGAACAGAAAACACATCATGACAGAATGGCTGTTTATAGATATGCTATCTCGTTTGTTGTTGTTTTAATTCCAAATGCAGTTCACTTTTCAAGGGTTCAGAACCAATATTATTAAATTTGTCTCTGATATGCTACCTTCCTGCAACCTTTAGAAAGATGATGGCTGAAAATTGCATGAGTTACTCAGTCCTTCTGGAAATCATGGGAAGAAAAGTAATGGATTATGTTAGCTTTTGGGATTCACCCACAAATGAAAAGAATCCTTTCTGTGAAACCTCCTGCAAGGCTTTCAGCATGGACATCATGGACCAATGGTTGTGAAATTGCTCTGCCTTAGCAATTAGAACTCCTGCGGTGCCAAGGCATCCAATTATAGCAGCAGAGTAGTATAATAATATGGGAAGTTATCCTGATCGAAATGATATCTTACTAAGTCCAGTGAAGATTAAACTTGAATAATGGTGAAGTGTGAAATTTCAATTAGACATTCAATTCCAAGGATAGAGGTGCTTTTCTTGCAGACACTTGCGATGTTTTTTTCTCACCTTGAAAATACTGAGCATGAACTCTCTGAAATGCCTGGAAATGCAGTTCTAAACATGAACCGATAGGGCGGAAAACTGGCATTGTAGAATGGTTCTTTACCAAGGTATCTGTTTTTACTTCAAATATATGAAAAAGAGATGTGGTACAGAAGGGAAATTGGTCTTATTAGCAACTCACCTGTGTCTGTAGTAAAATATAACAACCAGAATGGCTTAGGGAAGGAAGAGTTTATTTGATCCAAGACTGCCTCACCTAGGGATCCAACCTATCTGCTGACACCAAACACAGACACTATTGCTGAAGCCAAGAAGTTCTTGCTGACAGGAGCCTGGTATAGCTGTTCTGTAGGAGGCTTTGCCAAAGCCTGACAAATACACAGGCAGATGTACACACCCAAACATTGGACTGAGTGCAGGAACCCCAATGGCAAAGTTAGGGCATGGACTGTAGGAGCTGAAGGAGTTTGCAACCTCATAGAAAGAACAACATCAACCAACCAGATCCCCACCCCAAAGCTCCCAGGGACTAAACCACCAACCAAAGAATACTCAGGGGGTACCTATGGCTCCAGCCAGCCACATATATAACAGAGGATGCCCTTTATCTGGCATTGCTGTAAAGGGAGCCATTGGTCCTGTGGAGGCTTGATGACTCAGGATAGGGGAACGCTAGGCCCTGGAGGCAGGAGTGGGTGGGCAGTTGGGAGAGCAGCCTCATAGAGGTGGGAGAGGGAGGAGGGAATAGGGGGCTTGTTGAGGGGAAACTAGGAAGGGGGATAGCATTTGAAATGTAAATAAATAAAATAACCAATAAAAAAGAGCTCATCATAGTGAGAAGGTAAGGCCTATACCCAGTTATGTACTTCCTTCAACAATGCCACACCACCTCCCCACACAGCCCCACTCCCAAGGGACCAGGAGTTCAAATGCCTATGCCTATGGTAACATTTCACATTCAAACTACCACACAGGCTCTCCCAGGACACCAGGCTTTGAAACTCACCTCTGCTGTTTTTATGACTGTCAGTCTCAGGGGACTGAGCTACCCCTGTCTGCACTTAAGCCTTCTTTTCCAGTTATTGGCATCACAACACTGTTTAACCTTCCATTGTGCAGCACAAGTTCTATGATGGGGTGTTGCTAACATTCTTAGAAGGAAGAAGTTATTAGTTTTCCTTTCCAATTTGGGATTCCTAAATCAATGAAAACTCAATAAGCACAAACGTGTACTTTTAGATATGTTAACATCTATGAACTCCATGACTATATTGCACAGAAGGATAATTTAGGAAACAAAATTAAAGAAATGTGAAAATTATCCTAATAAGAAAAAAATTGACAAACCTGTGGCAAATATGAATTAGAACACATATACAATCCCTGCACATCCCACAATCAAATATAATTATTCAGGTATATGTATGTATGCACAAGGAACAATAATATATACGTATCCATATATGCATGCACAAAAACCTACAAATATATATACAAGCACATACGTACACAGAAACCACAAATACACATACACAAGTTTGTGCTTTTCTCTTTATGCATAAATGATTAGAATCTTATTATGCAATAACATTTTAAGCAGATGGGAAATAAAATGATTAGAAGTAAAATCCCCCAGATTTACCTAGCCTTCCAAGCACTGATATTAAAGGTCTGTGTCATCTTGACTTGCCTAAATGTTTATTAATTGTTTCTTTATTGGTTTCATGCATGAATGTAACACATTCTGCTCACGCACACCTCCCCTCTTTTATCCCTCTCCTACCTCTACTAGCCCCTCCTCTCATCAAGTCCCATCTCGCACTCATGTTGTTTATTTTTACTTTGTATAAGGGGAAAGGAAATAATATAAGAATTACATGATGGAGAAAAGGATATGAAACATCTCATGGACATGCAATGGCCATGGCCCTCTTGAACTCACAGCACTTGCAAGATCCCCTATAAGGTCTGCCTAAGAGTGAGCCCCTATAAATGCAGTCACAGATGGAGTAGTGGCTCATGGGGTCCTGCTCCATCCAGAAGTACTAACAATGGCCAATGGTGAAGTTGTTCTCAATGGCAAAGCCACTGGTGAGTTACCCCTGTTACAGTCAATAACTTCATGTCCATGACTACATGGGGAACCCTACCTGATATCTATGGGTTGCAAAATCTAAATATTTTTAAAAGCATATTTTGATGGGGCCATTTCTATTATATTATGCCAGTTAAGCCACAATGCACCATCATTGAATTAGGTAGCTTCATTGTTGCTACAACAAAACACCTAACAAATGCAATTTTAAGATGGAAAAGTATATTGTGGTCACAACTTGAGGGATAGTTCATCATCATGAAGAATGCATGGTGGCAGTAATTTGTGGCTTCTGCTTACACTGTATCACCAGTCAGGAAACAGAGAGCAATGGCTGTTCATGCTTAGATTATGTTTTCCTTATGCACTCAATGGCTACAGCCTGTGGGGTGGTGCCATTTACATTACTCTAAAAGAATTCCTTACAGACATGCAAAGTTTTATCACCAACATGATTCTAGATTGTGTCAATCTGATGGTTAATATAAAACATAACAGTGATAAGTTTATAATCCATTATAGTGATAATAAATGATGTAACCAGTTCTTTCATTTGCCTTACAATTTTCCAGCTTACATTTTATATACTGTATAGATCAAGAATTCCAAATGTTGAAGGTCCTATGGCTTTCCTAAACAACATAGGCATAGAAAGTATCCAATTTGAACCCAGTTTTACCTGACCCCAAAGTGCTTGGGATATTTTCTCTTTAATGTTTGTTTTCTGAAGTGTGTTTTTTATTTATTTCTTTATTTTATAAAGAGCATTCCCCTTGAATATTCCTAGCCATGTGGAAATTGTTTAACACATCTTTGACCTGAGTTTGAGTAACAATGAGAATAGCAGCCTCTCTAGACTGCGGACCTAGACTTGCATATACCTCCCCACTCTCCAGCATACACCCTCAGTTTCCCTTCCAGGGATTCTGGAGGCCCATTCCATTTTAGGAAAATCTGGAGTACAGGTTCTTGTAGAATGGATCTCTCTACCCAGCCTGAATATTTCTGAAAAGGAAAAAAGTTTATGGTGCTAAATTTCACTCCTTTAAATAGGCAATCTTGTGCTCTGAGCATTTAATTACTTGTGACAAAACAAAGAAGCCAGCTTAATAGGATAATTGCCCATGAAACAGAATTAAACAGAATCAAAAGAAAATTTGAAGCAACAATGTTCTCTTGTCTGAGGGAAGACCAAAGCTACTTGCTTTCTGTCTGAAGCTCCTTTTCTGGATGTTTAAACCCAGCCAGAGTTTTCAAACTCTTGGAATAGTGTTACATTTTGTTATAACTACATAGGCAGTAAGATATATCTAACCTTAGTCTTTGGAATTGGCACAAAATATTCCTTCTTATTTTGTTAAATTAGATTTACAACATTTTTCCTTTCCTTTTCTTCTCTTTAACCCTTTAAAAGAATCCTCCCCATGTACCTTTTGTTCTTTGTTTGTATACACATTTCTAATTATCGTATTTCAAATATATAAGTATAATCAGCATAAGTATAAGTACAAAGACTGACTACATGGTATTGAGTGGCTCTCCTCTAGGAAAGACTATGTTTCTTCCACTCTCAACAGTCTCTAGTTGCCTGTAGTGCTATGTCTAGGATTGAGGCCTTCTGGGGTTTCTCTCCTCTGTTTTAGAATGCTTTTGAGTATTGTCTTTGTTCAGGTCTTGCTTAAGAAGCGACACCTCAAGAGTGTAGCTTCTCAGACCTTTGTAGGAGATATGATCTCATGGCAGACTTCCTGTTCCTCTAGAGTGCAATCTGTATCCTGTTTTCAACAGACACATCATATTCAAAAGAAACATTATTAGTTACAATTCACTAGCAGGGTAGGTTGTAGTCTCACTGGGAAAAGGTGATATCTGCATATTTTCCCAAAATAGAATGATAATGCCAGTGTTCATATGGTTGTAGACACAGTCCCTGTCATGCACAGTTGAAAATTCACTGCTACACTATTTCAAGAGACACCATAATGTTCATGAGGGTCGTAAGTGCTGCATGCTCATGTACTCTCCTCATGTTCCTGGAAATAAACTCCAAAAAGAAAAGAAGTTCAATTGCACTCACTAGAAATTAATTTTTAAGATTTATTTTACTGAGAATTTCACTCATGAGTGCTGTGTTCATAGCTTCTTTACTTTTCCCTCCATCCCTCTACCTCTTCCTGTGCAGCATCTACTCCTGTTCAACTTCATGACCTCTGTTCTTAAATTATTATTGTCATAATATACATATATACATATATATATGTATGTATATACATATATATGCGTATATGTATATACATATATATGTATGTATATACATATATGCATATATGTAACATGTATGCATATAGGTATATGTTACATATATATAACAATAATTATATAGTTTATATAAAATTGCATAAATCTGTTGAGTATGCATATATGTAACATATGTATGCATATAGGTATATGTTACATATATATATAACAATAATTATATAGTTTATATAAAATTGCATAAATCTGTTGAGTCCACCTAGTGTTGCTCACATGTATATGTGTTTGAGGCTGAAAATATGAATTTGGGAAATCTATCATGGAAAAGACTGGTTCAGCACTGATTAGCTTAATATATTGTAGTTTTATAACCATATTTTATGAAGTCAAAAATAGATTCCTATTTAATAATGGAAGGTTTATGATATGCACTATATGATATATAAAATTTGGTAAATATTTGTTAATTATAAATTACAACATATGTGTATTTACAGGTAAAAAATACTGGAGATCAAAGTTACATTAGTTGTATATAAATTTCTGTTCAAGAATTGAATTTTTATGGATTTAATTAAGTCATTAAATGTAAATGAAAGATGGTTAAAATCTGAGATGATTTGCATAAGTACAAAACATATATAAATATCACAATGAATGACATTTAAAGATGACAGGAACAATCAGAGAGAATTTGTACAGTTATAGAACAATACCATCAAGGATTGTCTGTAGTAGAATCTGTAGAATTATAAATTAAGTAAGTGCTAACTGAAAACACTTTCAATGAATGAATAAAAAACAAAAAAAAGCATTGTAAGTTTACAAAATAACTCAGGTATGATAAAATACTAAAAATATAAATAAGATCAAAGCATTTGTTTAAGCTATTCTACAATCAGAATAAAGCAAATAATTCCTCATCTACATGCAGAATACGTACAGGTCACCAGAAAAGCCATGAAAGTTGCAAGGGGCTTAGAAATAAAAGCAGGGTCAATAGTAAAGAGATAAGAATGAATAATATGGGGGCGGTGGTGGTGCATGCCTTTAATCCCAGCACTTAGGAGGCAGAGTCAAGCAGATTTCTGAGTTCGAGGCCAGCCTGGTCTACAGAGTAAGTTCCAGGACAGCCAGGGCTACACAGAGAAACCTTGTCTTGAAAAACCAAAAAAAAAAAAAGAATGAATAATATGAGATTAAAGTGAACAAAGTACACTATATACTAAATATAATAATTAAAGAATATTTAATTAAAATAATTAAATAATAAATATAAAATAAGGTCCTCATTCTGCATCTAGAAGTCACATATGAACTTTCTTGAGGATAATTAAAATATTTTTATAGATATTGTTTAAACTCTTCAAGTGCTTTCTTGAGGATCTAGAGAAAAATCTCTAGTTAATCTAGATCAGGGTACTGACTTGTTCGATGGATAGTTATAATTTCTGTGACTTAATTAGGATATTGAGAAAGATTAGGGGGTAAATTCTGAGTCAACTTAGAACTCATAGGTAGTCCAGTTTATTAGATTAACATTTGATGTAGTCAATATACATTCTAGGACTAAAGAAGTTTTCCCTGTTCACATTTGAACACATTCTTAAGAGACCAACGAGTAGTAGCCATTCAGTACAACTATATCAAGTGTAGGAGGTGGATTAGAACCAAAGTTATGTTTATGTTCATTCTCAATAAAAATTATTTTAGGCTTTCAGGTTTTTACTGATTGAAGCCCTAATAATACTTTTACTATTCCTTCAAGGTCAGTTTTGTACATTGAGATATATGCTTTCCATATCACTGCCTATTGAAAAGACTTCTCTTTGTCCAGTGTGTGTTATTGCATCATCCTAAACAAATGCTTATTTCATGTCTATTATGAGACAGACACGCATCTTTAAGCCTGTAAACAAAAGGATATTGGAACTTGCATTTTTTTGTGAACTCAATTTTGGAATCTGATCCATTTTTAGGTTCAAAATGTCTCTAACTCCTATTAAAGATTCTCTTCTCCTACCTTTGAGGGAAAAATAAAACTCCTAAATTTTTAGTTGAAACCTTAAAATGTTATTGAAATGAAAATTTATACTCAGCAATTATAGTGTAAATGCCACAGAGAAGAGAGCCTAATGAGTAAGTTTTTCCCCCTATATTCTCAATAATTTATATGACCTTGAAAGGAAAAGTTATTTACACTAAACTTTGAGTTTTTAAATTATAGAATATTTCTTTCTTTCTTTCTTTCTTTCTTTCTTTCTTTCTTTCTTTCTTT